>JASAMX010010916.1:0-12780 GCA_030248175.1 Microlaimidae sp. YZB2_3 | reverse complement strand
TTTTTAATAACGTTATAAGGCGTAATTTTCTAAATAAACACAATAGGGTAGTGCATTTAATTTCGGCACTTTTCCAAATTGGGCATTTTTGTTTTGGACTATATCTTTGGTAATCCTGGACGGAATACGACGTTTGATAGCTCAAATCAGAGCTAATTATATGTAGATGACTGTCATAAGCTTTTTATTTGTTATGTTATGATATTTTTATGTGAAATGGTGTGATTTATAAAAAATAAAATTGTTACTTGTTTTTAGAACATCCATGAAATGCCCGGACATTTCATGATTACGCAATAAATTGGTTTAAAAATTAAACTGTCCTGGTAAAATTTAGTTTATTTTCCGAATTTTTGGTCCCCGTGGTCTGTGGTGAGCAATTGTTATAAAATAAAATAGTGTAATTTCGGCACACATATTGCTGTAGGTAAAAACGGGTTGAATTAAGTGGTCGGGTGTTAAATTGTAGTTATAAATAGTTAAAAGACAACGTTGAAATGTGTAGGGGTCATAACAATGCACTTAAACTCGATTAAGGGGGTCCTTTTAAAAAGTGCCGAAATTAAATGCACTTTTTTCCCAAATTTTGCTTATTTTGATACCATTTGGCATTTTAGTTGTAACTTTTTGCCAATTACACGGCGAACAACAAGTGGAAGCTTAAATTAAAGAAAACTGTCTGGAGATAAAGATAGGCTTTTAAATGTTTGAAAATGATGATTTTTTGACTGAAAAACAATGGATTGTTTGTAAAGTGCTGAAATTAAATGCACACATTTAATTTCGGCAATTTTCTATTTTTTAAGAAACTGATTTAATTAAATAAAAAAACAACTTTCGAACAATGAAACTTTATGATGCAACGCAATATCGTAAAAGCTTCAAAATGAGCTATCAAACATAAAAATCGAGCCATACAGTGAAAAGTTACATCGGAAAAACGAAAAAGTGCCGAAATTAAATGCACTTCTCTAGAGAAGACTTTAGAAATATTTTTTAAAAATTACTTTAACAGTTTCGCTATTGCAGCACATTACAATAAACTTTAGAACTAAATTTAGTTTTATTAAGTTTTTTTTAATCACTCTAATGTTTATGCGTTTTTTTACAAATAATTCGTTTTCTTAATAATTCATAGATCTATAGATTTTTTGATTGTATTTCTTATTAACCAATAAGTTAATTAATAATTTTCCATTTTTTTTTTGTAAAATTAATTATTTTTTTTCTCAAAACTTAGTTAAAACTCTAAAAATACAAACAGAATAATTTTAAATATATTTCAAGCTTTAATAAGCTTAAAATTGCTCATTAAAGAGCAGAGCTCCGGAACTTCCTGCGTTTGAAATGGTTGAAGCTCCAAAGCATGATATTGAAAGTTAGGAACATCACTCTTTTAATTGTGGTGTTAAATATTTGAAAATTAGTATAGGTAAGTGAACAAAAAAACACCCGATTTTTTCCAAAAAAAACACCGCCATATCTCCTAAGTTTTTATAAAATAAGTTTTTATGAAATTTACGCCAAAAATTAGCATTGAAGTGTTGGTTTTTATCTATTTTTTTCGAAAACGAGTTCACCTATGCTGTGTTTGGAATATAGGTATTTTTGACCCTTTAGAGCTACACGCATGAAAATTAACATTGTAAACGATTAAGACTCGCTCTTTCACGTTGGTTTAACTCGCTCTTTCACATTGGTTTAACTCGCTCTTCTACGTTGGTTAGCCTAAACAGCTAACCTTGGTTTTTAAGCTGGTCGCACCATTTTTTATAAGTGGGTGTTTTTTTTTAGAAAAACGCTGTGAACGAATTTGAGTGCTTTTTTCCAAAAAAAACACCATAAAAAATACTTAAAATTTAATAAAAACTTCTAAAAGTGTGTTTTAACCTCAAACACATATAAAAACGGCAATGAAAATAAATTACTTGTCATATGAAGCATTTTACAAAAATGTAAAATTTATTATTAAGAAAAAAAAGTAAAAAAAAACCAAATTTTTTTTAAAATTTAAAAAAATCTTTCATTTCATCACTGTTTTTATTTACTTAAATGTTTTTGCGGTTTTGTTAAAAATAATTCCCAAATTCAAAAACAGAGTCTCAGCCAAGAACATGTTATGTTTTTGTATCAAAATTTCAGAATTCATGTTTTTCTGTTCACTATTATATGCCAAAAGATTAAAATTTTCATATATTCACTAAACTGTTAAAAATATTTTTTCAAACTGCTTTTCTTCATACATTATATTTGGTTTAAAAATCTTTTTTACATTTTCAGATCGAAGAAAAATTTATAAAAGCTCAAGAACTGCGAAGAGACAAACAACAAGCTATTAAGGACGTTCAACTTCGTTTGAAGGGTAATTTATATTTTCAGTTGCACAGAAACGTAAGGCGCGTCAGGCACGTCAGGAACGAGCTCATAGGTGAAAGGGGGGGCAGGGTGGGGTGCACCCATACAGGGGCACGAGGGATTGGGGGTTAACCCTCCTCCCCGCAAAATTCTGAGAAGGTGGGTTTAACCCCCTCCCCCCACTTCTAAGTGGGGGAAGAGAAAAAGTTAACCCCCCAATTATGGAAAAATGAAAAAAAATCTTTAAAATGATTTCTGACTGCCTCCAAACTTAAGTTTTGAGGTCAAAATGAATGTTTTAAAGCTCAAAAATGCAATAAAAGGCCTTTTTGACCTAAAACTAGCGTTTTTTACCTATTTTTCTTTGAAATCTAAAAACGATATGGGTAAAATGCACCCCAGAAAAAAAACGATATGGGTATTTTGCGTTTCTCTAATATAACCCCCCCAATTTGGAGTTTATTTAACCTCCCACTCCGGACCAACTTGCCCATGAATGGTTCCACCCTCCCCTCTAGCCTCAAAATTTTCAAACCCTTTCCTAGACGAAAAACTAAGAGTAAGGCCCTTCCCCCAAAATTCCTAATTTTTTACCCCTGACCCTCCTCTAGAATTTAAATTCTGAGCCCCCCCCCCCCCAGGGAAAATTTTAGGTACTTTTATTATATTAAATTTTCTTCCAAAAACATGAATTTTTAACACAAATTCATGTTTTTACACCCTTTTTACACCAGAATATTGCTTTTTATTCAACAAAATGTAGTATTCTATAAAAATAATTATTAGAAGTTACAAGTTATTATGGTTTAACAATTACAAGTTATTATGGTTTAAAACTGTTTTGCTTTGGACACCGGACCTGATCCCCCTCTAAATTTCAAAATTTCGCACCCCGGGTCTACCTCCCTCCCTAAAAAGCTAAGGGGTGGGGTCCGGACCCCCCCTTCTAGAATTCAAAATTCGATTTATCCCGTGTATCCACTCCCCCCTAGCTTCCCGGACCGTTCTCACATATGAACGAGTTTAAGCCTACGCATTCCTAAGCCTAAGCGAAGTGTAAAAACAACCTAATTTTATAAAATAGCTGCGTGGAGAAAGTTTAGATTGTTTTTGGGCTTTGCTTAGGCTTAGACACGCAGAGGCTTGGACTCGTTCCTGACGCGCCTGAATATTCCTGTGCACCTAGTGCGCCTAATGCGCCTGAAAATATAAATTACTGTTCGAAAGATATTCATAGCGAGCTGGACAAAACCTCCAGAGGGGAGGATAGATACTTAAATTTATTAACGCAAGAACACAACATAATCAAGGATGAAAGGAGGCTTATGGACGAATTTCAGACGATCGAAAAAGACGAAAGGGCACAGTTTACCCGGTAAAACAGACTGTTTGTTATTTTTAATTTTTTGGGTTTGCGTAAACTCTGACCGTAAAAGTTTTAAAATCCGACTGGTAAGCCCCCCAGGCTCCCTGTGTTTTCCAAATGCAATTCCTCATTTCCTTTTCAGAACCCCCAGTGGCAGGCATTGCACAGTTCTAAGCATAGGTGAACACGGTCAAAATCCCAGAGGGGGGTGTTTACTCCTGGTAAATGACATTTCAAAATCTAGGAGGGGGGTCGAATCCCCCCTAGCTTTCTAGGGGGGTCGACCCAGGGTAGAAGATTTTGAAACCTAGAGGGGGGTCAGGTGGGGTCCAATTTCTGAAGCAAAATACTTTTAAACCATTAAAGGCTTAATAATAGTTTTTTATAAGATAATACTACTTTTTATTGGATAAAAAAGCAATATTCAGGTATAAAAAAGGTGTAAAAACATGAATTTGCGTAAAAAATTCACGTTTTTGGAAGAAAATCTAGTATAAAAAAAGTACTTAAAATTTTCTTGAGAGGGGAGGGGAGGGGTCAGATTTCAAAATCTAGAGGGGGGTCAGGGGTAAAAAATTCGAAAATTTGGGGGGAGGGGAGGGCCCCCAGGATTTTTTTTCTAGGGGGGGCCCCAAAATTTCGAGGCTAAAGGGGGTGGACCCCACCTTAACCCCCCCTTGTTCATCTATGGTTCTAAAGTAGATCCATTATTTAAAATACTGAAGTGAACTGTAGGTTATTACCCACTTCTATCAAATAATGGAGTTTTATACTAGGAAGTTCAAAACAAAATGAAATATTGTACCTAAAAACATCTTGCATTTTATTTCACTGTTTTTTGTAGTTGTTGTTATCAGGGTTTCCAGCTAGTCAGGGAAGTCAGGGAGAGCACCTGTGAGTCGGGGAGAATTTTGAATTTATGGACATCAAATAAATGGGGTATTTAAAATCCAAAAACAAAGTATTAACAATTTTGGCGCCTACGGCGCTACTTATTTATCTCTTTGTTTGCTTTTTCCAATGAATTCTTTTTTTTTATATTAAAAAATAATTTAAATTATTTTTATTGTTACAGATTGTTTGTGGAACCTAAATACGATTTACCTACAATTTATAACAGAACAGGGATATTTTTAAAATATTGATCCAATTTATGATCTATTTATTTATCTAAAATGGTTAGCAAGAAAGAAAAATTATAGGATACTGGCCGCTGGGAGGTTTATACGGCGGCGCCTTTCTTTAAATGGTTTCCAGATAGTAGTCTTGCCGTTTTTTCCCAGGATAAAATTCCAAAACTGTCTTGGAATAAAGACATTTTTGTTTTCATTTTTACAAAATCAGGGGGTTAACGTTTTCTCCCCCTCTCCCCCAATTTTGGGTGAGGTGTGGTTAGACGCTCCATCTCAGAATTTGGGGGGTTAAGTTAAAGTTAACCCTCCCCCAACCAACTCTCCTCCCCGTGCCCATGTATGTTTTAAAAGTATAAATTCAGTAGCGTACAATAGGTTTGCTGATGGCTGTTTTAAACTTCTGTTTTCATATATACTTGGGAGGGGGTAGTCTAGTCCGCCGCCCTTTCTTGCAAAGCTTGACATTTTATATGTTCCTTTTTTGCAATAGTGTATTCTAAGAATTTAATAGAAATCTTAATGCATTCTAGAACCATAAATTAATTAATATAAAAATTTTCCCGCTACGCGGAAATGTCACATTTCTTTAGAATAAAAATAATTGACAACTGGGTGCACGAAAAACCAAGCCAAATCAGCTTTGTTTTTATAAGGTCAACCTCTTTTGTGCGCAAAATTTAAAGTCATCGGGCAGTAGAGCATTATATCTTTAGAGAGTTTTGTTAATTGATACAATTTTCGATTTTGGCTATATAATTTTATCGCCAGAGTACCTAATTAAAGAGATCAAGCAAATATGTAAAGAAATTTATTAAGTTGGTTATAAAACAAAAGTGAATGTATATTCACACTAGTGATATTCCCTGGAGCTCCGCTCCAAAGCGGAGCTCCGGTGCAGCCTCCGGATTTCCGGAACTCTGCCGTATTGTTCAACTAAGTTTGTGAATAATTAAAGATCGATGACAATAATTATTTTGTTAAAATTTCTTTGTAAACTAAATTTTTTTTCCAAAACTTATTTAAACAATAAATATAGTCCTACTAATACAGATAAAGTCGTTTAAATTGTATTTCAAACTTAAGTAAGCTTCAAATACTTATTTTAGGGGCGCAGCTCCGGATCTCCGGAGCTCCTCCGCTTTAAATGGCCGGAGCTCCGGAGCATGATATTGAAGGGTAGGAACATCACTAGTTCACACCATTGCCAGGGGACGATTTTTAAGCATTTCCCCCCAAAACGCTCTTTTCAAAACGAAATCCTGGTTCTGTTACTAAGAAAAGGGTTATTCCTTTTGATTCCGCTAGCAGGACTTCAGCCCTTATATTCTTTTGGTAACTATTTCCCCAAAAATGAAGGCTCCCACCCCTTTTTTGTCAATTTTATTGTGAAACGTTAAAAATTGTAGTATTTTACTCGAAACTGAGGATTTGTTGCAGTATAACAAGTTGTTATTACGTGAAAATTTTTCAAAAAAGTCAGGGAGACCTCCAAAAAAAGTCAGGAAGAATACCTAAAATTTTTAAAAATTTGTCAGGGAAGTCAGGGAGAGCATTCCGTCTTGAGCGCTGGAAACCTTGTACCCGAAACTTATCTTCCCTATGCAGATTATGCAAAGGGCAGGCGCTAAGAAAAGCCAGGAGGGGCTAAAAATTTTTTTTTTACTGTTTTTTCCCGTTTTCCACCGTTTAATGCAAAATGGGGGGGCGTTGCGCAGATGATTTGTCATGTGCCATTGAGCCACGAGCCACCAGGACCGTATCGTACTGACCTTCGGGCAGCACCCAACGAGCCTACGCGTACTACCTGGTTGCTGGAGCTTTTCTCTTAAAGAAATGAGTCCAGCTTGGCATGACTAGAAAAAATGGTGTTGTATGTCGGCCACACATGGCTGTTTTCCATCTAGGAAACCAGTGGACAAATACAGCTCTATTGTGCGTGGAGTTTGTACCACTGGCCTTGCAGGAACACCTATACTGCCCATGTACGACGTTAAATAGTAAGATCAATATCAGGCGACATAAAATAAAAAATCCTTTAGACGAAGACCTCGGAATGAGTGAACACTGTATGCAGTGAACACTCTAGCAATAAAGGTTGCCAACATCGTTATTAATGTTGGACGAACAGTCTCAACCATACATGGGCAAGTTGGTCCGGAGTGGGGGGGTTAAACCCCAAATTAGGGGGGGTTAAAATCCGAGAAACGCAAAATACCCATATCGTTTTTTTTCTGGAGTGCATTTTACCCATATCGTTTTTCGATTTTAAAGGAAAAATAGGTAAAAAACGCTAATTTTAAGTCAAAAAGCCCTTTTTATTGCATTTTTGAGCTTTTTATTGCTTAAAACATTCATTTTGACCTCAAAACTTAAGTTTGGAGGCAGTTAGAAGTCATTTTAAAGACATTTTTTTCTTCATTTTTCCGAAATTAGGGGGTTAACCTTTTCTCCCCCCCCTCCCACTTCTGAGTGGGGGGGGGGTTAAACCCCCTTCTCAGAATTTGGGGGGGGGGTTAACCCCCCCAACCCCCCCGTGCCCATGTATGGTCTCAACCATAGGTGGGCAGCCTTCCGGAATTTTTTCGGGGGTACTATACCCATAGGTGTTTTTGGGGGGGGGACAGAGGGGTGCACCCCCCCCTAGAGCCAAAATTTTGGACCCCCCCCCTAGAAAAAATTCAGGGGGCCCCCCCCTCCCCCCCAAAGCTCGAGAGCGGTCCGGCCTGACCCCTCCCTAGCGAGGCTGACCCCCCTCCCCCCCCCCCTCCCGACCAATTTGGAAGTATATTTTTTTATTTACTGTCCAAAACACGGTTTTTTAGTTAAAAACAGTGTTTAAATAACCTTTTTTGGCCTAAATTTGCTGTTTTAATAAATAAATTTCAATATTAGACCTAAAAACATTTAAATTATTGAGTTAAAAAATTTTTGCTAAAAATTGGACCCCCCTTACCCCCCCCCCCTAAATTTGAAATCTCGCACCCGGGGTCGACCCCCCCCTAAAAAGCCAGGGGGGTCCGGACCCCCCTGGACCCCCCCCCCGAAAAAATTTTGGCCTCCCACCCGGGGGTGGACCCCCCCCCCTAGCGGACCCGACCAAAAACACCTATGACTATACCCGACTCCCGAAATTGGGGGGGTGTCCCCAAAACTTTTTTTAGGGTATACCTCAAATTTTTAACCGTTTTTAATACTGGAACCATAGGTGAGCAGGGGGTTATACCACTTATACTCCCCAAAAATTTCGATCATAGCCGACACCCCCCTAAAATTTGGGGGTACTCTGGACACCCCCCGCTCAAAAAATTTGGGAGGTCCCAGTACTAAAAACGCCAAAAATAGATTATTTGAGCCTGAGGTATACCACAAAAAAGATTTTCGGGACACCCCCCAAATTTCGGGGGTCGGGTATACGTATAAACACCTCAAACCCCCCCCTCCCAACCTATGGTCTCAACCATAGGGGTGAAATTTTTTTGACTTGTCCTGACTTGTCTTAGCGCCTGCCCTTTGCATCTGCATAGGGAAGATAAGTTTCAGGTAATGCAACAACAACAAAAAATGATTTGTCCTCAGGTCTTTTTGTTGCAATCTATTTGTATTTCTTTGTAATACAATGATCTGTGCTATCTTTATTTTTTGGTTTGTTTTTTTTGTAATATTATATTTCTTTGTGATTCTTATATAGGTTGTCCCAGTGTTTAAGAGAGAGTCACGAAAAGGAAAGGGAAAGGGGCGAACGAACCAAGTACTGGTCTATCATCGGGTCCGTGGTTGGAGCACTCATCGGTAAGAATAATATTGCCTTATTTTTAACAGCATGGGAATTTCCAATATGGGATGACTTCTTATATCATACAAACAAATTTTCATTTTTCTCATACATGTTCATCATTTTTTTATATTATACGTATGCATGGGCGTAGCCAGGATTTCGGAAAGGGTGGGAGGTCCAACTCCAACCCTGAACAAAATTTCCGAAAGGGAGGGGGGTCCAGAGGGGTCCAAATCCTAAACGTGATAAAAGGGCTAAAAAAAATTTTTCCACGCTTCGTGCGAAGTGTTTATTGTCTTGTTTATGTCACATGCTTCATTATCCTATTATTCCAGACCTGTGTACGGTATGGAAATGCCCCCCTCCCGTTTTATTGGTGGATTGCCCCCCCACCGCCAAAAAATGAAAAAAGTACCCTAAAATTATGACGCCATTTTTGACCAATGATGACGCCATCATCGCAAATCACCAATTTTTTTGCAGTTTTTAGCCTATTTCAATGTATTTTAAGCCATTTCAGACCTAGTTTTACCTTATTTTCGCTTTTTTTGTCCTTTTTTTCTTTTTTCCCCTCTTTTTCCCCTGTTTTTCTCCTTTTTTCTCTTTTTTCCCCCCTGCTTGCCCCCCCCCCCGTTTCAAAAAAGTTGCCACCCCCTTTCCCCCCCGTTTGGGAATTGCCCCCCCCCCTTTTAAACCCCGGGGGGGGGCAGTGTACAGGTCTGTTATTCAATAAAAATAAGTCAAAAAAACAAAAAAAAATTTTACAAACAATTTGACACCTTAAAATTTTCGATTTCCAAAACATTAAAATCTTAAAAGTAAAAACCTAAAAACTTAAAAATGAGTGCATTGAATTACAGCTGGGCAATGCAAAGTGCGAGAAGATGTTTTTAAAATTACTTCTCCTATCCTTTAAATATTTAATACCATTATATATAACAATTTAAAGAGGCGTCCAGCGTGGTCGTATTAAGATTACAAACCAAAGTAACACAAATTTGAAAGTGGAGACCAATTAAAACATTTAGAATCGGGTGGGTCCAGCGTGGTCATACCAAGATTACGAAACAAAGTAACACAAATTTGGAAGTTGAAACTATATAATCAATTGAGCGCTGAGCGGAGCGAAGCTCGAGAAAATTTTTAAAAAATGGCTATTCTAATTCTAGACCCCCAAATTTTTATCCTTGGCGACCCAAAAGGGGGGTCTAAAACCAAATTTTTCCCTTTTGCGACCCAAACGGATGGGTCTAGACCCCCTGGCTACGCCCATGTATGCATGCATAGATGAAAACGTTGACCCACCCAAGCTACGGGAGGAGTCTTCACCTCAGGTAAATAACATTCAAAGTCTGACCTGTGCACCAGTGACGTCTAACCCGCAAAATCCGGCGGCTACGCCACTGGATCAGATCCGCTAGAGGGGGTCCACCCCCGGGTGGAAGGCCGAAATTTTTTTGGGAGGGCAGGGCATACATATGGAAGTTAGTCCGAAGCATAGATGAACACAGTCAAAATCGGGGATGTCACGTCAACTCAAAGCTCTGTTAACTGGATGTTGTGGAAGACTAGGAATGCTATACCACCACCTTTGTTCTCTTCTCGGTCTTTCCTCAAGAGTGTGTACCAGGGACGTAGCCAGAGTTTCATTTTGGGGGGGGGGGGGCGGATTGTAGTACAAAAAAAAATTTCGAAAGGGGGGGGAGGGGGGGGAGCCGGGCTCCGCCCGGGATTAATTAAATTAAAGGAATTAAAGGGGGCTCCGGGAGCCCCCTTTAATTTTTGAAAACGTTAAAAAAGCAGGGATAAACGTAGATAAAGCTGTATAATACACTGTTTTTGGCCTAATAACCTATTATCTAATGTTTTTAGCGGTAAAAACATATTTTCTTAGTTAAAAATTACATAAGCACACATTGGCAGAGCCTGGATTTTACAAAAAAGGAATTTAGAGACGTTAGTTTCAGACCCCTTGGCACACATTGTAAACCAGAAGCACATAAGCAGCATCTCGGCTCCATGTTTTCTAGGGTACCTACCTATATGAAAAAAATCCGAGCCAATGCTATAAGCGGTAGGAAAATTTAGGATGGGAGAGGTCTTAATCATAGCAAAGAGTTAATTTGTAAATATAAGCTTGGTAATAACGTACTTGCAACTACAGAATTGGTGCGTGACCTAGGTGTTTATATATCCCATGATCTGAAATTCTCTAAACACTGTGAAATCACAGCAAAAAAAGCTATGAGAGTGACATCACTAATTTTTAGAACATTCAACTCAAACTCTAGAAATAATTTTCTCAGAGCATATAAGTCCTATGTTAGACCAATTCTGGAGTATGCTAGTGCAGTTTGGAACCCTTATTTACAAAAGGATATAAACATTTTGGAAAAAGTGCAACAAAATTTCACTAGGCGTTTGTTTTATAAATGCAAGTTGTTACCTGTTGGTTATGAACATAGACTGAATTACCTAGGTTTAGAAAGATTAAAAGATCGAAGAGACAAAATTGATTTATATGAGTGCTTTAAAATTATACATTGCTTAAACAATTTGCAAACCAATGATTTTTTTAAGTTTAACCTGCAGCCCACCCGTGGTCATCCATTTAAATTGGCAATGGAAGACTGCCGAATTAATGCAAGGAAATTTTCTTTTGCAAATAGGGTTGTTACACCTTTGAACAATCTACTCCCATCTCAAGTAACTGTCGATTCTTTGGATGCATTCAAGAAGAGTTTTGGAACTGACTTAAATAAGCGCTCTTTTTGAGCCTTTAAAGTCATATCAGATAGCTATGTTCATTGATAATTAGTTACAATTGTGATTCATATTGGCGGCAATTAAGTCGCAGATTTGATGTTGTTGATGAAAAAAAAAAAAAAAGAAAAAAAAATAGAAAAAGAAAAAATAAACACAATGAAATGATGAAAACAGAAATTAAACTATGCATAAACTATGCTTAGTATGATATTAATTCTGTTATCTGATCATTAAAAAAAAAAAAAAATCAACCAATATGATTGTTTGTTTTGCTTTCTGTGTAGTACTTACTACTTATAAAAATTATTGTACTAACTTTGAAATAACATTAGCATCAGGCAACATAAATAACGAGATATATATGTTTGTATACTATAAAAAGTCACCGCTGAGCGAAGCGAAGCGGAACAAATTTTTGGTTTTTGGGGGTCCATTGGGGTACTAAAATTATTTTAAAGTTTGGCGCCGAGCGATTAGCGAGGTGCTAGAAAATTTTGAATTTTTAGCCTCTGAAAACCCCCAAATTTTACTATCTGGCGACCATTTTGGAGGGGGGTGGCCGCCCCCCCCCCCGCCCAACCACTATCCTTATTTTTCCTCCTGTCCTACCGTTTCGAGAGGGGGGGGGGGGGAGCGGCCGCCCCCCCCGCCCCCCTCCTGGCTACGTCCCTGGTGTGTACCCAGGTGTTATTGGGCTTTTGGATCTCGTTGTTAACTTGGTTTCCTGCAGCGCAGCAATCTTGATGTCATGGGACAGCATGAAGTCCAGGATTTCTTGGATCTTGTTGCTTATCCCGTTGCAATTAAACTGTAAGATGTTTAGGCTGGACGCAGTAGGCGAGATCTGGAGCCATGTGCCAAGCAGACTTGGGATGCCGGTAGATGTTGCAGATGTTGTAGAAATGTTGACCAGTTTGCAGGACAAACATAATTGCTTCTCCATTTATAATAATTGCTGCAATAAATGCAGGACAAACACAGACCTGTGCACGGTCTGAAAATGCCCCCCCCCGTTTTATTGGAGGATTTGCCCCCCCCCCACCAAAAAATGAAAAAGTACCCTAAAATTATGACGCCATTTTTGACCTATGATGACGCCATCATCGCGAATTTTTGGCAGTTTTTAGCCTATTTCAATGTATTTTAAGCCATTTTAGACCTATTTTTACCTTATTTCCGCTTTTTTGTCCCTTTTTTCCCTTTTCCCTTCTTTTTTTCTCCTTTTTTTCTCTTTTTTTTCTTTCCCCCCTGCTTGCCCCCCCCCCGTTTCAAAAAAGTTGCCCCCCCATTTTGGAATTGCCCTCCCGTTTTAACCCCGGGGGGGGGGGGGCAGTGCACAGGTCTGACAAACATAATTGCTTCTTCATGGAGAAGCATAATTGCTT
>JASAMX010010914.1:0-16861 GCA_030248175.1 Microlaimidae sp. YZB2_3 | reverse complement strand
AAGATATCAAATTAAAGTAGAAAGTAGCTGCTTTCTTTAAGTGCATAATTTGTAACTTAAATCGTTATACTTATTGAGCAATTTTTCACGTACAGAATTGTCAAAAAACACCATTTTTGGGGGGTCATAACTCCTGAACCACTGGAGATATTTTGTTGAAAAAAATTTTGTGGGCTATTGGGGGCAGGGGTAAGGTTTTCACAAAAAATTATCAAAATCGAAGACAAAAAGTTTGTCTCCGCACCGCACCTTTAGGTCAGTTTCCCTAAATACAAATTTTTAGATACTCAGCATATTTTGTTTATAATTTAAAAAAAAATTTAACATAAATTTCGTTGTTTTTTATTTAATTCTTTATTGAGTTGTTGTTGCTTTTTTCTTGGTTTTTTACGTTTTTTGTTATTTCTAAAAATTTAAATACATAACGCACATTTCGGCCGAATTAAAAATAAATAGTCACTAAGTTTGGCAATTTTTACAAAAATTCATTTTCAGAAATTGATCATCATTTACGTCTTATTTACAATATTTACAATGTTGATTATTAACAGACGACTATGCTTTTGTGTCCCTTCAGTAAAAACTCAAACTAAAAGCATTAATAAAAGGCGATTATCTTTCCGCTTTCATTGTCCGGCCCATGGTGTAATGTTTAGCACGTCAGAGTTAACTTTGAAGGTTACGGGTTCAATTCCTGTGTCGGCCATATTTTTCAATAAATTTGGCTGTCTAGATTTTTTAGCGCCTGGTTATTTTCGTTTCTACTTTAGGTCGTCAAACCTTCATATTGACAACCTTCCAAAAACTCACAACAAAATGTATAAAATTTTAAAAGAATATAATTAGTTGCCAGAGTTCCAAACCGACCCAAGAAACCATAATTAGTTATTGCTCTTTCAGTTATTTTAGTTATATGATTATTTTATTCCAAAATCTGCCTGTCTATATCTAGAACGTTTGACAGTTGTTTTTGGCTTGGCCAAGTGTAAAAATGAGTCTTATATCGCTAAGAATTAATGCCGCTTTTTAAAATAGAAGCTTTCATGTTTTTCAACGCGTAATCGTAAGACGGAGGTTTCTCCCCGACGGCTATCACTTCTTCGTAACTGGGGGGCGGAGCTTCGCCCGCATTCGTCCAATGATTGTCGTTGGACCCGCGGTACTGCATCACGGCTGTCTCCAGCACGTTTGTGAGCACCGTATCCAATTCTTCGCGGGACCAGGTGCCGGCGGGTCGGTTTACCGTGGGATGGAATGAACCGGAGGTCGTCGGTGGCGGGCTTTCCCGGTTGTAGGGCCCGTCGAAAACCGTGAAAAACACGCAGAGAACAAAACCCAAGACCGTCAGGCTGCCCATCAGAGACAGGAGCAGAGCTCTGGAACCCTTGAGTGCCTCCCGCCTCGTGACCAGGAGGAAGGCAACCACACCGTCTCTGCCTAACATGAACAGGCAGTAGGCAACGATGGTACAGTACTTCCTTCGCCCGAAATTGGCCATAGTTATAATGACTCCCGTGCCTGTATGCAAAATATAAAAGTATACATATATTAATCAAACACATTTACATGTTCTAAATGAGCAAACATTACTGGCTAAATAAGCATGCTTTAAGTGAGGCTGGCTCCAAATAGAGCTTAAGGTGATCTAATTAAGAGAAATAAGAGCTTTTTAAAACGGGCTTAAATTTTTCTTTAGTGTACGCTTCTACCTTGAGTTAATTGCCTCATTATGCGCAATGTACTAATTGGGTATCTAAACAAAAAAAAAAGTTTTTGGTCGACATCGACATTTACAATAAAAAACATTATTGTTTGAATATTCTTATACCATAATACTGAATACTTGGATATTTTGATGAGCTACGACTATGGCATTACTGTGGGTGCGGGTCTATAGTCGGGAACAACAAACAAACGTTTTTAAAAATTGATGCTTTGTATAATTTGGAGTCGTTTTTTGAGTCTTTTGGTTGGTATCAGTTATTTTTTATGTTTTTTTTTAAATATTTTTCTAAAACTAATAAAACATATAAACGTGTAGCTGAAAACGTTAAATATAAGTAGTAAATCGGAATTAAAATTTAATAACATTTTTTACTGTAAGAATCTGAGTTATTAGTTCATATGACTTTTGTATAAAACTCCGCCTCGGTTGACGTTATCTACTTACGATCTTAAATCTCGATTTTTTGCAGGTGTATAGATAGTAATTATATACGAACTTAATTATGGTGCAAATATTTCAACACATGCTAAAATTTAAATGAAAATATTTATCGAACTACTCATTTGAAAAACAACAATTAAACTTTAAATATTATTCATTAAATAATAAAATATGTTCATTATTTATTTTTTTAAATTTTTTAAATTAAATTTTTCTAACATTTTAGACCGCGCTTATTTGGGCCTGCGTTCTAGCAATAAATTTTTACAACTTGTCCAAGGTTTTTAGCTTTCCCAATATTTCATTTTACCATTATTCTATGAAAATTTTAATTAGGTTGTTTAAAAAATTTTATTTAAAAAAATATTTTTGTGTAAATTAAATAAATTAAAGATTTTCTGTTTAAAAAACACTTTTCGTAGTTTTGAGCATTATAAGATGTGAAACATGATCTAAAAAATAAATTCGGCTTAGAGTTTTTCTACTAAAACAAGCAGACCCACTCAGCAATATACATACTCTTTCATTTTTTTATTTCTGGTTATTTTTCGTATAATGCTGCGTTTGTATAGCACACAAGGACCTCGAAATTTGGAAAGTCAAAATTATATTTTTTCTGTAAATAAATACGAACAATTTTGTGGCAGTTATTCAACTGGTGCTCTCAAGCGGTTTTTAAACAATTCTTCATTTAGCAAAAATAAATGTATGTCTTCTGCGTTCACCGCAGAAAATATAAAAACTTTTTCCACAACGTTCAAAACTATTAAACAGATCTTCAAAAACTGTTTTATTTAATTAAATCTCTTTACTTTTAAAATAAACAAAATATAATCAACCATGCAAAACCCACGCATAACAAGCAAACAGTAATTTTTAAGACCTCTGGAAAGATTTCGAGAATAAATTCGTCGTTATTACAACACAAAAAGTCACAATCATTATAAAATCAACGTGACTCTGACTCATAACTGTTAGAATATTTGTGTGTTAAGAAATAATAAAAGTCACACTTATCTTATTGTGTCACTGGAACGACGAAATAAATTACCTATGAATGTCATAAATATCCCGAATATCATTGCGACTGTGGAAAACACGTTCCATACCGGCTTCCACGCTTGATGCGCCAAATAACTGCACAAGCACACCTGTGCCAGTTCGTTCAATATAAACAGCAAACCGACCAGAAGTTTTCGACTTTGTTTCCAAGCATTTTCCATTTATTCCCAGCCTAAATTTTATCAAAAAAATTTTTTTTAAAAAATATCTTTGAAACGCTTTCGCAAAAAATAACACCGTTAAACACGAATATATAGTTTTTGAGGATTTAACCTTCAATAATTTAGTTTGTAGATCAGCTAACAAAATTTTTAATCAGCTGTTTCCAATCGTAAAAGTGTTTTTAATGCTTTAAAAAACAGGATCAAATTTGGCAAAAATTTAATAATTTAATAAATATTAAGATAAAAAAATGTAATTTAACAGCAATTTTTATCACGCAGAGAATGATAATTAAGATTGTATTTTTTAGCTATTTTACGGAAAGTCTGAACAAAATTTGTTTTATCGACATGTTATAAATAATTTTGTTAAAATTGCCAATTATTTTGTTGCAATTTTTTTCTTTATATTTTTTTATTGCGTATTATTGCTAATAGTTTTATTTATTTACTGTTATATTTGGTTTTGTTTTAGAACTTTAAGAAAGAAGCAAGCTGAGCTGCTCATACGTACAAAATAATTTATTGGAATTAAATATTGAAAAATAAAAATACATATTCGCATCAACCATAAAAACCCAGAAAACATGTAAAATTATTGATTAATTAAACTTCCTTATTGTTTGTTAATTAATTGTGAATTAATTAATTGATATTTGGATTAAAGATAAATTCTATCAGGGTGAAAATAGATGGGTGGTAAAGTAACCACTTGTTCTTTGAGAAAATATCACGTGCAGAGAAACACCTGACGCAACTTAATAATAATTGGTTACATAACCGCTGAAAACTTTTTTAAAATTTTTTTGCAATTGAAAGTTTAATGTGTATTTCTTCCTGACGGAGAGCGGTTACGACCATAATTTCAGCCTGGAGGACTTTAGCTTTAATTTTGTTTAAAGTCAATCGTTCGTGACTGAGAATTAGTTGCGTTTTTAGGGGTACATGGTTTTTAGATCCGCAAGTAGGGAACTTGGAACAGTAGAAAATTTTTTGGAACATTTCAGGCTTCGCTTAGGCTTAGATGTTTGTTTTAGCGATTTTAATTTCGGTTTTATCAACCCCAAATTTTTTTAGGCGAGCATTTCTGTTGTGAAAACGATAAATTCACGCCAGTTTAAGGATAGAAAGGTTAAGCATTTTTATGAACACTCCTTTAAATTAACTTTACAATAAAAAACAATCCTACAATCAGTAAAAAAATTTTTAATTAATTGTGTTGCTTCTCTTTAAACTTAAAAACAAAATGTTATTTCCCGAATTTATAAATATGTGGCACAAAAACACCATCCGTGATTCAATTATAAATATTTTATGAACTTTACTCATTTTGTATACAAAATACCAAGCCATTTGCAAAAAAATCTTGTTTTGTGGGCTATTATTTAAAATCTTAAAATACAAATTTTTTTTCCCTAAAATACAACTTTTTCAAAAATTTAATTTATTCCACCATTAAAAAAACGATTTTTCAATTTTTATGTTACTTTTATATTTTCTTGAATTTAATAAAAATGAATTAAAGCTAAAGTCTTCCAGGCTGAAATTAAAGGCGTAACCACTCTCCGCCAGGAAGAAATAAACAATAAACTTGTGAGCGGGAAAAATTAAAAAAAAAGTTTTCAGCCGTTATGTAACCAATTATTATTTAGTTGCGTCATGTGTTTTTCTGACGTGAATTTTTTTCTTAAAAAAAGAGTGGTTAATTTACCACTCATTTATTTTCACCCTGATAGAATTTATCTTTAGTTTTTGTTTTTATTCAGATCATCCCCAAAACTATACATTTAAACTTAAGAATATTTTTACTAAACCCAAAGGCTATCTGAAAGCGACAAATCTAACAAGCCATGGGTTTTTTGCATAAAATTCGTAAACAGATATTAATTTAAAAAATAACCGTTTTATTTTTTGCTTTTTCTTACAATGATAAATCAATTTGCAATTTGCTTTTTCAATAATGTTAATTTTATTTTTTATTCTTTCATTTGCAACAATTATAACAATAATGCAATAAACAAGAATGGGTTGTGAATCTTTCTTAAAAAATAAACAGGATTATAACTAATGGTACGGGGTCTTTGGAGCCACAAGCCGGGAACTTGGAGCCATGGAAAATTTTTGGGAACTTGGAGCCACGAGCAACAGGAACTTGGAGCCTTTAAGAAAAAATTGGTTTGGGGTTAGATTTAGGCTTCGCTTAGGCTTAGGTAAACTTTTTAGCGATTTTTATTTACGGCTCCAAGTTCCCCCTTTACTGCTCCAAGTTCCCCACTTATGGCTCCAAGTTCCCTATTTTTGGCTCAAGTTCCAGCTCCAAGTTCCCAAGGCTCCATCGACCCTAAATCTAACTAATTAATATAATTTTAAATAAAAATTAAATAAACAGCGCTTAATTTTCATTTGTAAGAATAGATTTTGTAAATTTCAGTAATGTTTAAGGCATTACAAATAATTATAAATGGACTGGTTGACAGTTCTCAAAAATGAGAAATTGCTTATTTGTGGACCGAAATTAAGGTAAATTTGCAGTTTCAAACTATTATCAAAATTTTAAGGCCGTTTGGAACACGCTATATTATTTTAAAATAAAGTTTTTAAGGGGTTTTGCTAAAAAACGTTCGTTTTTTTATTTGTCGTTACCTCGTGGCATTTCGGTTTAAATTACAGCATAATAAAACAAACTATATTGAATGAACAGAAACAAAGTGTTAAATGGCGTTTTGTTCGCGAATATATGAAACCTTTTTTTAAAGAAAACAAAGACATCATTTAAAAAAACAAATTCAATCCGGAAACATTTGACCGCCATTCGAAATAAATTTTACCAGTTGTTTTTGTCTGTATTCCATTTTTTCAGCGCAAATGCTAAAATTATATCCAAGACAATAATCGCTAAAGCGGTTTTTCGGAAGCGTCTACGCAAAATATAACACGGCTGTCTTACTTGAAATTGCGTAAGCATCGGGATTTAAAGCGTTCAAAACGCTCAATTAGAAATTGTAGCGAGAGGAGCCTCTATGTATTTTTATGATGGTATTTTTAAAAAACCAATTGACGTAATGAACTTTACATCGGCATTTAGCTTGATTAGTTTTATCACATATTATAAACCACACTTTATATAATAATAAGAATGTTTGATCTATAAAGCATTGCTTTGTTGCAATACCATAGTTTTAAAGATTTTTGGTTTTAAATCATACGTTAAAAAAATTACATGCATTTAAACATTTTGCGTCCACAGTAAAACAAGTCAAACCCAGTTTCATGTGTTTATAATTAAAACAAAACAAATTGTTTTTATAATTGATATTAATTTTTTAGTAAAACCAATTTGTTTATTTCGCTTAAAACCGGATATGCAAAGCCAAAAAATTAGCTGTAATAGCATAATATAACCACACACCACGCAAAATAACAACATCAGTATGATATCACTTATCTACATTTTCACGTAGATTGTCTCCGCCAGGTGCATATTTTTCAAAATTAATTTTAATGTGAATATTAAGTACAAAACCATTTATAATTTACGTCTTTAGCATTATTTTCACATTAGATTTATGGTAGCTTTTTATTTTCATTTAAATAAAATTCAAATAAGCACTGTTCTTTGAGCTTTTTACAGTAAACATAAGGAATTAATAAAATTTTTTATGACAGTTGCAAAAACGATTTGTTTTCAATTTAACACTTTTTAAGTAAAGAAGTTTTTAATTTTGATGGATTACTTTTGTTTTTTATAACTGAGAGTGCCCAAGTTTTTTCACATATATATTTGCACATAAATGCATATTAAGTGTATTTATGGGTAATTCATGAGGTGTGGGTCCCAACCACAAATTTTCTCTTCTGGCAGTTAGCCCATAACTATTGTGTTCTAATATTAATCTAATATTTAACTAATTTAACAACATGTATCACAAAGCAATCAAACTTATTATTTTATTTATTTATTCATTTATTTATTTATTTATTTATTTATTTATTTATTTATTTATTTATTTATTTATTTATTTATTTATTTATTTATTTATTTATTTATTTATTTATTTATTTATTTATTTATTTATTTATTTATTTATTTATTTATTTATTTATTATCTTGTCAGTAAAATACAAAATACTTTCAGATACGAAATAAGAAAAACACATAAAACTAGACAAAAAGGCAGAACAAACAAACACACACAATTTATATGGTATATACTTAGGTGAGATAAACAACAAACTGCATGATTATATTTCTTAAAGACGTGGGGCGATATACAACCTTTTGAAAACGCAGAGCAATATACAACCCCTTGAAGCCATGGAGCAATATAAAACGTGAAGATATACAAACGCTTAAAGATGTGGACCGATACAAAACACATCCTAAATATTATTGATATTGTCTTTACAACATAACTTGAGATAATATGCATCCACTATGAATACATTTTAAAACTTTGGTTTCTTTTAATCGTTCCTTTTTTTAAATAACTTTGTTTGTGGAAAAAGAATGTAAGCTAAGAAAATATCGGACTGCACACTAACTGTTAGCTTAAAATTCTTTAGAGCAAGTTGCACATACAATTGTTCTGGACTAAGCGATTTTCCGTACATGTTCTAATTATTTTCGCCCGCAGCGATTTCTGGTGCAATTAATAGAGAATTACGACGTTAAGTTCAAAGTACACAAAGGTCTCAAAAAGATTTAAAAATAATTTGTATAAGCCCGGAAAAAATAAAGAAGAAAAAATATGTACAACCAACTGTTTTGTTTTGAAAAGTTTTTTATGTTTATGTTTGTTTTTGTGTATTATGGTCGTATTTTTTTGTTAATCAACGTCTTATACATTTTGTTAATTCTTCTTAAGACATTTATGTACATTAAAATGACTGAATTAAGTTTCGTGATTCTTCATACCTATTTTCTCAATTCCCATGCAGGAAGACACGTATAATCGCAACTACTTGGCCTGAAACTCTGTTAGAAATCAAGACGCGTGATAAATAGTAGAAAATGGCGTATTTTTGCTTGAAAAACCTCGTATGTAGTAGTTTTTTGCTAATTTTGGTCACCAATTTAGAATACAAGCTTAAAACTGGATTAATAATTATGGGATTAGACATTGTTTAAACTAGACAATATATTTTATAATAATATAATATAATAAAAATAATAAAAATAAAATAATAATATAATACAATATAATAAATAAATAAATAAATAAATAAATAAATGAATAAATAAATAAATAAATAAATAAATGAATAAATAAATAAAATAATAAGTTTGATTGCTTTGTGATACATGTTGTTAAATTAGTTAAATATTAGATTAATATTAGAACACAATAGTTATGGGCTAACTGCCAGAAGAGAAAATTTGTGGTTGGGACCCACACCTACAGTAAAATTACCCATAAAATACACTTAATATGCATTTATGTGCAAATATATATGTGAAAAAACTAGGCACTCTCAGTTATAAAAAAGCAAAGTAATTCATCAAAATTAAAAAAAACTTCTTTACTTAAAAAGTGTTAAATTGAAAACAAATCGTTTTTGACTGTCATAAAAAATTTTATAATTCCTATGTTACTGTAAAAGCTCAGACAGTGCTTATTTTGAATTTTATTTAAATGAAAATAAAAACTACCATAAATATTAATGTGAAAATAATGCTAAAGACGTAAATTATAAATGGTTTTGTACTTAATATTCACATTAAATTTAATTTTGAAAAATATGCACCTGGCGGAGACAATCTACGTGAAAATGTAGTTAAGTGATATCATACTGATGTTGTTATTTTGCGTGGTGTGTGGTTATATTATGCTATTACAGCTAATTTTTTGGCTTTGCATATCCGGTTTTAAGCGAAATAAACAAATTGGTTTTACTAAAAAATTAATATCAATTATTTTGTTTTAATTATAAACACATGAAACTGGGTTTGACTTGTTTTACTGTGGACGCAAAATGTTTAAATGCATGTAATTTTTTTAACGTATGATTTAAAACCAAAAATCTTTAAAACTATGGTATTGCAACAAAGCAATGCTTTATAGATCAAACATTCTTATTATTATTTAAAGTGTGGTTTATAATATGTGATAAAACTAATCAAGCTAAATGCCGATGTAAAGTTCATTACGTCAATTGGTTTTTTAAAAATACCATCATAAAAATACATAGAGGCTCCTCTCGCTACAATTTCTAATTGAGCGTTTTGAACGCTTTAAATCCCGATGCTTACGCAATTTCAAGTAAGACAGCCGTGTTATATTTTGCGTAGACGCTTCCGAAAAACCGCTTTAGCGATTATTGTCTTGGATATAATTTTAGCATTTGCGCTGAAAAAATGGAATACAGACAAAAACAACTGGTAAAATTTATTTCGAATGGCGGTCAAATGTTTCCGGATTGAATTGGTTTTTTTAAATGATGTCTTTGTTTTCTTTAAAAAAAGGTTTCATATATTCGCGAACAAAACGCCATTTAACACTTTGTTTCTGTTCATTCAATATAGTTTGTTTTATTATGCTGTAATTTAAACCGAAATGCCACGAGGTAACGACAAATAAAAAAACGAACGTTTTTTAGCAAAACCCCTTAAAAACTTTATTTTAAAATAATATAGCGTGTTCCAAACGGCCTTAAAATTTTGATAATAGTTTGAAACTGCAAATTTACCTTAATTTCGGTCCACAAATAAGCAATTTCTCATTTTTGAGAACTGTCAACCAGTCCATTTATAATTATTTGTAATGCCTTAAACATTACTGAAATTTACAAAATCTATTCTTACAAATGAAAATTAAGCGCTGTTTATTTAATTTTTATTTAAAATTATATTAATTAGTTAGATTTAGGGTCGATGGAGCCTTGGGAACTTGGAGCTGGAACTTGAGCCAAAAATAGGGAACTTGGAGCCATAAGTGGGGAACTTGGAGCCGTAAAGGGGGAACTTGGAGCCGTAAATAAAAATCGCTAAAAAGTTTACCTAAGCCTAAGCGAAGCCTAAATCTCACCAGAAACCAATTTTTTCTTAAAGGCTCCAAGTTCCTATTGCTCGTGGCTCCAAGTTCCCAAAAATTTTCCATGGCTCCAAGTTCCCGGCTTGTGGCTCCAAAGACCCCGTACCATTAGTTATAATCCTGTTTATTTTTTAAGAAAGATTCACAACCCATTCTTGTTTATTGCATTATTGTTATAATTGTTGCAAATGAAAGAATAAAAAATAAAATTAACATTATTGAAAAAGCAAATTGCAAATTGACTTATCATTGTAAGAAAAAGCAAAAAATAAAACGGTTATTTTTTAAATTAATATCTGTTTACGAATTTTATGCAAAAAACCCATGGCTTGTTAGATTTATCGTTTTCAGATATAGCCTTTGGGTTTAGTAAAAATATTCTTAAGTTTAAATGTATAGTTCTGGGGATGATCTGAATAAAAACAAAAACTAAAGATAAATTCTATCAGGGTGAAAATAAATGAGTGGTAAAGTAACCACTCGTTTTTTAAGAAAATATCACGTGCAGAAAAACACATGACGCAACTAAATAATAATTGGTTACATAACGGCTGAAAACTTTTTTTTTAATTTTTCCCGCTCACAAGTTTATTGTTTATTTCTTCCTGGCGGAGAGTGGTTACGCCTTTAATTTCAGCCTGGAAGACTTTAGCTTTAATTCATTTTTATTAAATTCAAGAAAATATAAAAGTAACATAAAAATTGAAAAATCGTTTTTTTAATGGTGGAATAAATTAAATTTTTGAAAGTTAGGGAAAAGAAATTTGTATTTTAAGATTTTAAATAATAGCCCACAAAACAAGAATTTTTTGCAAATAGCTTGGTATTTTGTATACAAAATGAGTAAAGTTCATAAAATATTTATAATTGAATCACGGATGGTGTTTTTGTGCCACATATTTATAAATTCGGGAAATAACATTTTGTTTTTAAGTTTAAAGAGAAGCAACACAAATAATTAAAAATTTTTTTTACTGATTGTAGGATTGTTTTTTTTGTAAAGTTAATTTAAAGGAGTGTTCATAAAAATGCTTAACCTTTCTATCCTTAAACTGGCGTGAATTTATCGTTTTCACAACAGAAATGCTCGCCTAAAAAAATTTGGGGTTGATAGAGCCGAAATTAAAATCGCTAAAACAAACATCTAAGCCCAAGCGAAGCCTGAAATGTTCCAAAAAATTTTCTACTGTTCCAAGTTCCCTACTTGCGGCTCTAAAAACCATGTACCCCTAAAAACGCAACTAATTCTCAGTCACGAACGATTGACCTTAAACAAAATTAAAGCTAAAGTCCTCCAGGCTGAAATTATGGGCGTAACCGCTCTCTGTCAGGAAGAAATAAACAATAAACTTTCAATTGCAAAAAAAAATTTAAAAAAAGTTTTCAACGGTTATGTAACCAATTATTATTAAGTTGCGTCAGGTGTTTCTCTGCACGTGATATTTTCTCAAAGAACAATTGGTTACTTTACCACCCATCTATTTTCACCCTGATAGAATTTATCTTTAATCCAAATATCAATTAATTAATTCACAATTAATTGACAAACAATTAGGAAGTTTAATTAATCAATAATTTTACATGTTTTCTGGGTTTTTATGGTTGATGCGAATATGTATTTTTATTTTTCAATATTTAATTCCAATAAATTATTTTGTACGTATGAGCAGCTCAGCTTGCTTCTTTCTTAAAGTTCTAAAACAAAACCAAATATAACAGTAAATAAATAAAACTATTAGCAATAATACGCAGATAAAAAAATATAAAGAAAAAAATTGCAACAAAATAATTGGCAATTTTAACAAAATTATTTATAACATGTCGATAAAACAAATTTTGTTCAGACTTTGTTAAATAGCTAAAAAATACAATCTTAATTATCATTCTCTGCGTGATAAAAATTGCTGTTAAATTACATTTTTTTATCTTAATATTTATTAAATTATTAAATTTTTGCCAAATTTGATCCTGTTTTAAAGCATTAAAAACACTTTTACGATTGGAAACAGCTGATTAAAAATTTTGTTAGCTGATCTACAAACTAAATTATTAAGGTTAAATCCTCAAAAACTATATATTCGTGTTTAACGGTGTTATTTTTTGCGAAAGCGTTTCAAAGATATTTTTAAAAAAAAATTTTTTTGATAAAATTTAGGCTGGGAATAAATGGAAAATGCTTGGAAACAAAGTCGAAAACTTCTGGTCGGTTTGCTGTTTATATTGAACGAACTGGCACAGGTGTGCTTGTGCAGTTATTTGGCGCATCAAGCGTGGAAGCCGGTATGGAACGTGTTTTCCACAGTCGCAATGATATTCGGGATATTTATGACATTCATAGGTAATTTATTTCGTCGTTCCAGTGACACAATAAGATAAGTGTGACTTTTATTATTTCTTAACACACAAATATTATAACAGTTATGAGTCAGAGTCACGTTGATTTTATAATGATTGTGACTTTTTGTGTTGTAATAACGACGAATTTATTCTCGAAATCTTTCCAGAGGTCTTAAAAATTACTGTTTGCTTGTTATGCGTGGGTTTTGCATGGTTGATTATATTTTGTTTATTTTAAAAGTAAAGAGATTTAATTAAATAAAACAGTTTTTGAAGATCTGTTTAATAGTTTAAAACGTTGTGGAAAAAGTTTTATATTTTCTGCGGTGAACGCAGAAGACATACATTTATTTTTGCTAAATGAAGATTTGTTTAAAAACCGCTTGAGAGCACCAGTTGAATAACTGCCACAAAATTGTTCGTATTTATTTACAGAAAAAATATAATTTTGACTTTCCAAATTTCGAGGTCCTTGTGTGCTATACAAACGCAGCATTATACGAAAAATAACCAGAAATAAAAAAATGAAAGAGTATGTATATTGCTGACTGGGTCTGCTTGTTTTAGTAGAAAAACTTTAAGCCGAATTTATTTTTTAGATCATGTTTCACATCTTATAATGCTCAAAACTACTAAAAGTGTTTTTTAAACAGAAAATCTTTAATTTATTTAATTTACACAAAAATATTTTTTTAAATAAAATTTTTTAAACAACCTAATTAAAATTTTCATAGAATAATGGTAAAATGAAATATTGGGCCAGCTAAAAACCTTGGACAAGATCTAAAAATTTATTGCTAGAACGCAGGCCCAAATAAGCGCGGTCTAAAATGTTAGAAAAATTTAATTTAAAAAATTTAAAAAAATAAATAATGAACATATTTTATTATTTAATGAATAATATTTAAAGTTTAATTGTTGTTTTTCAAATGAGTAGTTCGATAAATATTTTCATTTAAATTTTAGCATGTGTTGAAATATTTGCACCATAATTAAGTTCGTATATCTATACACCTGCAAAAAATCGAGATTTAAGATCGTAAGTAGATTACGTCAACCGAGGCGGAGTTTTATACAAAAGTCATATGAACTAATAACTCAGATTCTTACAGTAAAAAATGTTATTCAATTTGAATTCCGAGTTTCTACTGATATTTAACGGTTTCAGCTACACGTTGATATGTTTTATTAGTTTTAGAAAAATATTTTAAAAAAAACATAAAAAATAACTGATAACAACCAAAAGACTCAAAAAACGACTCCAAATTATACAGAGCATCAATTTTTAAAAACGTTTGTTTGTTGTTCCCGACTATAGACCCGCACCCACAGTAATGCCATAGTCGTAGCTCATCAAAATATCCAAGTATTCAGTATTATGGTATAAGAATATTCAAACAATAATATTTTTTATTGTAAATGTCGATGTCGACCAAAAAAATTTTTTTTTGTTTAGATACCCAATTAGTACATTGCGCATAATGAGGCAATTAACTCAAGGTAGAAGCGTACACTAAAGAAAAATTTAGGCCCGTTTTAAAAAGCTCTTATTTCTCTTAATTAGATCACCTTAAGCTCTATTTGGAGCCAGCCTCACTTAAAGCATGCTTATTTAGCCAGTAATGTTTGCTCATTTAGAGCATGTAAATGTGTTTGACTAATATATGTATACTTTTATATTTTGGATACAGGCACGGGAGTCATTATAACTATGGCCAATTTCGGGCGAAGGAAGTACTGTACCATCGTTGCCTACTGCCTGTTCATGTTAGGCAGAGACGGTGTGGTTGCCTTCCTCCTGGTCACGAGGCGAGAGGCACTCAAGGGTTCCAGAGCTCTGCTCCTGTCTCTGATGGGCAGCCTGACGGTCTTGGGTTTTGTTCTCTGCGTGTTTTTCACGGTTTTCGACGGGCCCTACAACCGGGAAAGCCCGCCACCGACGACCTCCGGTTCATTCCATCCCGCGGTAAACCGACCCGCCGGCACCTGGTCCCGCGAAGAATTGGATACGGTGCTCACAAACGTGCTGGAGACAGCCGTGATGCAGTACCGCGGGTGCAACGACAATCATTGGACGAATGCGGGCGAAGCTCCGCCCCCCAGTTACGAAGAAGTGATAGCCGTCGGGGAGAAACCTCCGTCTTACGATTACGCGTTGAAAAACATGAAAGCTTCTATTTTAAAAAGCGGCATTAATTCTTAGCGATATAAGACTCATTTTTACACTTGGCCAAGCCAAAAACAACTGTCAAACGTTCTAGATATAGACAGGCAGATTTTGGAATAAAATAACCATATAACTAAAATAACTGAAAGAGCAATAACTAATTATGGTTTCTTGGGTCGGTTTGGAACTCTGGCAACTAATTATATTCATTTAAAATTTTATACATTTTGTTGTGAATTTTTGGAAGGTTGTCAATATGAGGGTGTGACGACCCAAAGTAGAACGAAAATAACCAAGCGCTAAAAAATCTAGACAGCCAAATTTATTAAAAAATTTGGCCGACACAGGAATTGAACCCGTAACCTTCGAAGTTAACTCTGACGTGCTAAACATTACACCATGGGCCGGCCGGACAATGAAAGCGAAAAGATAATCGCCTTTTATTAATGCTTTTAGTTTGAGTTTTTACTGAAGGGACACAAAAGTATAGTCGTCTGTTAATAATCAACATTGTAAATATTGTAAATAAGACGTAAATGATGATCGATTTCTGAAAATAAATTTTTGTAAAAATTGCCAAACTTAGTGACTATTTATTTTTAATTCGACCGAAATGTGCGTTATGTATTTAAAATTTTAGAAATAACAGAAAACGTAAAAAACCAAGAAAAAAGCAACAACAACTTAATAAAAAACTGAATAAAAAACAACGAAATTTATGTTTGAATTTTTTTTTAAATTGCAAACAAAATATGCTAAGTATCTTAAAATTTGTATTTAGGGAAACTGAATTAAAGGTGCGGTGCGGAGTCAAACTTTTTGTCTTCGATTTTGATAATTTTTTGTGCAAACCTTACCCCTGCCCCCAATAGCCCACAAAATTTTTTTCAACAAAATATCTCCAGTGGTTCAGGAGTTATGACACCCCAAAAATGGTGTTTTTTGACAATTCTGTACGTGAAAAATTGCTCAATAAGTATAACGATTTAGGTTACAAATTATGCACTCAAAGAAAGCGGCTACTTTCTACTTTAATTTGATATCTTGATTGTTAAGATTGGTGCTATATTTGTGGAAATATTGCGTTTCCCGTACAAAAAACCCGCAACTTTTTCGTTAAAAACACCAAATGACGGTAGTGATTTTGTGAAGTTTGTGCAACCTTTCTTTCTTTCACTTCGTATTTTTAGCAAAAAAATCGAGGGTTTTTTGTACAAAAAACGCAATACCTCAACAAATATTACTGCATCAATCTTAACGATTAATGTATCAAATTAAAGTAGAAAGTAACCGCTTTCTTTGAGTAATAAATGGAAGACTGATTGGACCTATTTACCACATGGGCATTGTTTTTCCCGCTGGACTTTGCCCGTTTATTTTGATTGCTACGTCTAATAAAGGTGCAGTCTAGTAATCTCCACAATGATAAGAAATAAAAAAAAGTTGTTGAAAACACACGGGTCAAAGGTGCGGTTTGGATTCAAACTTTTGTTTTTGATTTTGATAATTTTTTGAGAAAACCTTACCCCTTCCCCCAATAGCCCACGAAAATTTTTTCTACAAAATATCTCCAGTGGTTCAGGAGTATGTATGACATTTATGTATGACCCCCAAAATGGCGTTTTTCGACAATTCTGTACGGGACGAATCACTCAATGAGTATAACAATTTAAGTTACAAATTATATACTTAAAACAAGCGGCCACTTTCTACTTTAATTTGATACCTTGATCGTTAGAATTAGTGCAGTATTTTTTGAGATATTGCGTTTTTCGTACAAAAAACCCTCGATTTAGTCGTAATAACACGAAGCAAAAGAAAGAAAGGTTCGGTAAACTTCACAAAATCACTGCTGTTGCTTGGTGTTTTTAACGAAAAAATTGAGGGTTTTTTGTACGGGAAACGCAATATTTAGACAAATATTGTACCAATCTTA
>JASAMX010010912.1:0-28555 GCA_030248175.1 Microlaimidae sp. YZB2_3 | reverse complement strand
AAATTCAAAATTTTCTAGCGCCTCGCTAATCGCTCGGCGCCGAGACTTTAAAATAACATTAGCATCAGGCATCAAATAACGAGATATATATGTATGTTGCGTACTGTATAGAAAGTGACCGCTGAGCGAAGCGAAGCGGAACAAATTTTGGTTTTTGGGGGTCCATTGGGGTACTAAAATTATTTTAAAGTTTGGCGCCGAGCGATTGGCGAGGCATTGGAGAATTTTGAATTTTAGCCTCTGAAAACTCCCAAATTTTACTATATCGGCGACCATTTCGGGGGGGGGGCGGCCGCCCCCCCCGCGCACTATCCTTATTTTGTCCTTGTCCGACCGTTTCGGGGGGCCGGCACCCCTCCGCCCCCTCGGTACGTCCCTGCCTAGTGCAATTCTCTGCGTGCTCCAGATTCAACCTGTCAGTTTCGCATTGGAATTTAATCATAGGATTTTAACGTGGTAAAACATTTCAAATAGAAACAAACGGTTATTTCCGACATAAAAAACAATTTTTGTGAGTTTTTAAAAAAAAATTTATGGTACTAATGTTTAATTTATTTTTTTATTCATTTAATTGTTTTAGTTTCATGTTTACAATTGAACTCTAATTGTTTATATTAGTGTGCAGTGGAACTCTCGTTTTTGTTCAGTGTGCTTACTCAAATTCCTAAATAATAAATGCACTTCATTATTTAAAATCTTGAAGTTTTTTTCTATTTTATATCATCTACACAAATAGGTTTAACTAAAAAACTATGATTTAATTTTTTGCCGAATAAGGAATTTATTATTTTAACTCGTAGACTTAAAAATTATAAATTAAATTAAAAATAATATTATTTGTTTTTGGTACTATGTAGTGTAAATAATAATATTTTTGAACATTATTAAAATATAGCAAACATAATGTAAAACGCGTCTCAAATTTTATTTCCATCGGTTGGGTAAAAAGGAAAGGAAAAGTGGGAGGTAAGTTCCTCCCTATGGGAGGTCGCGGCAAAGTGCACTCCTCCCCTCACCGGAGGTGGGGCGGGAGGGACCCACTTTTAAACGTGGTGGGAGGTAGTCTTATTACCAGTAGTCAAAAAGGTAATTTTAGTGGGAACATCGTGTGACCCACCTTGAGTTTTGAAGATGAAAATCTATAGGTCCTTTTCTCGGAATTTCATGTAGAGAAAAAAAGCAAAATACTAGCGTTTTTATTTCAACTACCTAAAAAAATCATACATAATCTTATTTTAAGGTGGAATATTTTTTCCGGAGGCCGTTTGGGGTTAGGCATGATTCGGCGCCCGCCCACCACTCTTCCAAGAGAAAAAAGAGGATTGAGGCTGATACAATGCACAGCAACAAAATTGAAGGTCTTGCCCTCATCTTCAATATTGCCTATCAGTATAAAAAGCATTATTGTTGTTTGTTTTTTTTTTTTGTTGTTGTTTTTTTTTTTGAAAAAGGACGTTTGCGGTGTACAACGCTGTAATATGCAGCTGCACATTTCGTGAGGAAAAAAAGTTTAAAAATAAACACTCAGTACATTTTTGAAAAGACAGTTTTTAGGTCGAGTGTGCCTTTTATCGCGGTCGCTCGTCGTGAGTTGAAAAGAAATTTTATTAAAGATTCTGTATTTGCCGTGGGCGTAGCCGGTTGGAAAGAGTGTCCAACCCTGAACGAGATTTCCGAAAGGAAAAGATTAGGGGGAAATGCTAAATGTATAAAAAAAATTTTCGCGCTCCGCGCGCTGTTTGGTACCTTGTTTATGTCACATACTTAATTATTTTTCTATTTAATAAAAATAATCTATAAAACCAAGAAAAAAATTTTGAACAATTTTATGCCTTGAAATTTTATTTTCAAACCCTAACAACTCAAAAAAAACGTGAATTACAGCTGAGGCGGATACGAGAGAAAATGTTTTTACATTACTTCTCCTAACCTTTATCCCCACTATATAACAATCAAAAAAGAAGTGTGGTCCGTATAAGATTAAAACAGAATAACGTGCGGAAGTCGAGCCAATTACAAAACATTAATCAGTCAAATCCACGTGGTCATACTAAGATTACAAAACAAACTAACACAAATTTGGAAGTGCAAGTATTTATAATTAATTGAGCGCTGAGCAAAGTATAACACAGAGAAAATATAAAAAATGGCCCCTTCTAGACCCCCAAATTTTTATCCTTGGCGACCCAAATGGGGAGTCTAACCCAGATCTACTTTTTGCCGACCCAAGATCTGACCCCTCGTCCCCCCCTGGCTACACCATGCTCACAACGTAATACCAAAATTATATAATTAATGTATATGTGATATATTAAGGAAAAGTGTGTCAACTCCGTCTCGCAGAAGCGAAACAGGATTTGGTGCCGATTTTTTGGAGCACTGCCATTAATTGTTGTGTCGCATAAAATGGCAAAATAAGTTGCTATTTCCTGAGGCATGTGTCGTGTAAATGGGCACTGCTCAAAATGTAGCAGTGTTTTTGCGCATATACTTGCATGCTAACTCGAACGCACTGCATTTTGAAGCACACTGCACTTTTTTTAGCAATTTTATGCGCATATATGCGCATATACTGCACATAAAATGGCACAACCACTTGAATCAAAAAAAGTAAACCCGCTTAAAAACCACTACTTAGTTTGCACACTGTACTCAAAATACAAACTTTTAGTATAGACATTCAAAAGTAAAATCCAATGCAATACATAAATAAGGATCTTTACATTATTTGTTTTGTTTTGTCTTTTTTATTTTTGTATGTCTATTATTAAAAGTTTGTATTTTGTGTACAATGTGAAAACTAAGTACTGGTTTTTAGTGGGTTTATTTTTTTGTTTCAAGCAACTCTATTGCATTTTTATGTGCAGTATATGCACATATATGCGCATAAATTGCTAAAAAAAAAGGGCCATTTGCTTTCAAAATGCGGTGTGTTTCAGTTAGCATGCAAGTATATGCGCAAAAACACTGCTACATTTGAGCGGTGCCCATTTACCACGACACCATGCCTCAATAAGAGCAGTTGTTTTGCCATTTTATCGGCCACGAGACAAATTAATTGCAGTACTCAAAAAAAAAAATGGGCACCAAATCGTTTCGCTTACTAAAAAACTAAGTAGCGTATTTTTTCCTAATTTAAAAATAGTCTTGTGATATGTATTTTTGGTAATACTGTCTGGCCGCATGAGTTTTCCCGTGTCGGTGTTATACTGTCTGACACGGAAAACCCATAACGTATTACCCTTGTCAGTATATAATAATGAAATCAATAAATCTATTATAATGGCTTTCTCCATTTTGATTCGACAAATTTAAATGGTTACTGTTATTTACATGGGAGTTTAAAGGAGATACAAGATCCATTCCATTTACTTCTTTTTTTATATCCGGGTATACATTTATATTATATATTTTTTTGTTGGAACTACCCAACCTTAGCAGGTAGATCTCCCCCTGAGTTAAAGGCAGAAATTGACTCGCGCCAAGGGGAAATCTCAAAAGGCGCCGAGAGATAAAATTTCTTCTCTTCTTTTTCTCCTCGGACTCCTATGACTGGAAAATATTTTAATTGGGATATTTTTTATGGAAAAAATAGTGAAAAAATCATACATGAAAGTTGGTTGTAGTCATATTTTTATGTTAATCGTTCAGCTAGAAATACAATTAAATTTGTCAAACATTTTTTATCACTTCGTTGTTTTTTGCCGCCCACTTTGTACAAAACGCAATATCTCAACAAATACTACTTAATATTAAAAATAAAAGTATTAAAAGAAAGTAAAAAATGTTTTTAAGTACGGTTGGTTGTAATTTCAGATTTACTTATGCTGAACGATATTTCGTAGATGAAAAAAATAAACATAAACCATAAATATATTTTTCAGCAATTAAAAAGTGTTAAGGTTTTAACAAAAAAAAAATCATTTAAAGACAAAAAGTTTGAATTACAGTTTCACCTTTAAAGGTAATATTCTAAGATGTTTCTTTACCTGACCAAATAAAACGTGCTTTTGACTGAACTGAAATGTTCCAGAATATACAAATATTTTAGCTTAAAAGTATAAATTATTATGTTGCTAAATATTTATTTATTTAGCAATTAAATAAATATTATAAAAGTCTAAAGATTTTTCGGTAAAAATTTTTTAAAATTATTTTGAAAAATTAGAGCTTCTTTAAAAACATTTTTAAAAGTTTTTATTATTTTTATGTTTTTTGAGCAGGAAGGGGAGGCACCGCCACTAATAAAGTGAACACTGGGACAGGGGCGGTAGTTTTCAGGATTCGGAGGGTAGCGCTCCGTCAAAATTTTTGGAAGAGAGGGTTGTAGGGGGTTGTACTCATAGATGAACAAGGGGTCAGGTGATCCACCGGCCTAGCCTACTCAAAATTTTGGCCCCCCCCCCCCCTAAATTGGGGGTGGGGCCCTCCCTCCTCCCAAATTTTTCAAATTTCCCCCTCTAAATTTTGGGATCTGACCCCCCCTTCCCTTGTCGAGAAAAAAACTTAGTCTTTTTTTTATACTAAACTTTTTTTCTTCAAAAAACATGAATTTTTACGCAAATTCATTTTTTTACACCCCTTTTTGAAAATGTTCCTGAACTTTTATTCGATAAAAGTAGTACTATTTTATAAAAAAAACTATTATTAAACCTTTAATCATTTTTTAAAAAGTATTTTGCTTCGGAAATTGGTGCCCAAAAATTTCCCCCCTTTGCTTTAAGAAATCTTCCACCCATCGAGCCCCCCTAGAAGTAGGGTGGTTCGACCCCCCCCCTGATTTCCCCCTAGATTTTGAAATGTCATTTACCCCGGTAATTTTCCCCTCTGGCTTTTTGACCGCTATTTTCATATGGTTGTACTCCAAATTTTCAAAAATAGTGAAAAAAAGACACAAGGGTAAATTTTTTTTGCGCTTATTGCCTAAGTAACTCTTTTACTGTTATTTGTACTGTTTTTTTAATTTCAAAGTTAAAAAATTTTAGGTTTAAAAAAGATTATAACATTAAAAATCGTGTGAGCCGCGCGAAAAAATAAAAATTGTCTTGAAATTCATTAGAAACATCTTTAAAAGTTGTAAAAGGTATATAAAATGTCGAGCGCTGAGCAGGCAAAGCTAGCAAAATTTTTTGAAATTGTACTTTGGGACCCCCAAAGTTTTTTTATCTCAGTCAGCCCCAAAAGGAGGGGGCTTACAAGACCCCAATAATCCTCCCCCTGGTCCGGCACTTAACCAGAGGGAGCCGAGACGCCGAAGGTGCACCGGTTTCAACGAAGGTTCCCACCTTTTTGGAGGCTTTCACCCCGGTGTTTCATTTTAAGAAGATTTGTTCAAATTGGAGGATTTCTACGAGTTCCCCTCCAATTTTTAGAAGGTTAAAAAAAAGTTCGTGGAGAGTAATACACTGTTTTTGAACTAATAAATGAATTATCTAATGTTTGTAGTCAATAAAAAATGTTTTCTTCGTTAAAAATTATACTAACAGACATTGGCAGAGCCTGGATTTCAGCAAAGAGGGGTTCGAAGACCTTCAGATCTTACTGGTACCCTGTCCATACTGTAAACCAAAGCAGATGAGCAGTATATCCATGTTTTTCGGGGGTACCTATATGGAAAAAATTACCAAGCCATTGCTAGGCGGCTGAAAGAGTTTAGGAGGGGGGAAATACACAAATCGACCAAATAATGATTGCTTTGCATGATGTGCAGTACTTATTTGTTTATTAAATTTACTGTATTTCTTGTCAATAACATTAGACACGATAAATAGCGACACAGTATCCATAGTACGAAACTAGACCGGTGAGCGAAGCGAAGACGGAGAGTTTTTTTTGCTTTTTAGGAATTAATTGTTGTAACTGTAACCAAAACTATTTTATAGTTTGGTGCCGAGCGAGCGAAGTGCTAGAAAATTTTTTGAATTTTTAGCCTCTGAAAACCACCAAATTTTGCCATCTGGCAATCAGTTCAGGGGGGCGCCGCCCCCGCCCAACCACTATCCTTATTTATACCCCCGTCCGACCGTTTCGGGGGATGGGGGTGGCCGCCTCCCTGCCCTCCCCCCTGATTACGTCCCGATCCCTTTGTCAGCTGGGTTTTGTAAAAAATTCTACGCCTTTTTATATTTTACAAAAAAAATGTAAAAGTTACCCATAAACTTGAAACATAATGTGCATTGCAGGTAATGGGAGTTGTAACAATCTTTGCCAAACGCAAAATAATGCGATTTGCTTTCGTCACCAAACGGGAACCGTACTCCCCAGTGGGTCAAGGTGCGCCAAAGGTAAACTTTAAATTTTTTGTAATTCTTCTTTCGTAATCAGCCCCCTCACTCACTATGCTACCCACATTTTTTGATTTTTTGATCATCGTCAACGTTTTTGACTACATTTAGGGTGGGAAAAACAAAAATTCATTAAAAGCATTGCCAATATCCGCTTTAAAACGCAAAATTTTTTTTCACTTATTCGAAATCCAATAATCTCATAATAACAAGTAACAACCTTATATTTGTATGAAACTAATTTTAAAACGAGTTTGACTTCTGGTTATCAAAGTTTATAAAATCACAATATTTTGTATTTTCAACTTAATAACGGTGCCAAATAAACAAAAATGACATTATGTGAAAGCTTATAAAGTCAGCTTTCGGAAATAATTTTTGTTTTTAACTAAAATGCCAGTATTTTTTGGATGGTAAAAAATTTAAAATTCAAATCTGAAAACTGTATTTTGCTTTTTTTGCTTTGATGTTAATCTACAGATTCAAATATTTACGATAACAAAATATTTTTATGCTCGTTTATGCTCAACGGAAACAGTATTTTTTTAAATTTCTGAATAATTTTTGTTTGTTTTTCGCTTTTAGCGTTTAAAAGTGTTCCCCTATTAACAACAACGATTTTACGCCAAATGTTTGCGTTTACACAAAATTACTGCAAATAATTTTGGTTTTGGAACATCGTACGCAAAATATTGGTTCGCGAAGAATTAAAAAACTTCTAAAATGCTTACTAAAATACAAAATAACAGGTTACTTAAAAATTCACAAGTATCTAAATGCAGCGTTTTTTGCTATTTGAAACCTTATATTTTTTGTATTAGAGTTAAAAAAACATTAAAAAATATTAAAATTCAAATTTTCTATAGTTTAAATGCTAAATTTTTTTTGTGAAAGTCGAATTGAGTCGCTTTCGAATGATGTGATTTTTACTGATTTGGAATTTGGAATCATTATTCTGTTGATTTTAAAACTTTATTACCATTATAAAATTTTAGTATTAAAAATGGAATTAATTGTTATTTAATTATTTTTAGTAAAAAAACTAATCTTTTGTGATGTAGAATTTTATTCGAATACAATATTCCAAAATTTAGGATATTTTCATAAATAAATTTTCCAAAAAAATAATTTTAGTTTATGCGCCGAAATATTCGAAGAAATATAAATGAAATCGCAATAAACGCAGCTTACGAGCCGACATTAACTGAAAATAAAGAATTATTTGGTATGATTAAAGTTTTTTATTAGTTAAAACTAAAACTTTATAAAACCTTTGAGTAATTTTTTTTAAAACCGTAAACAAATTGAATTATATAGTTTGCATTTAAATTTTTGTTTATTTAGAATCAAAATCTTCTTTGCTGCACCATCTAAAATATCGGTACAAAGCGGTTGAAAAAATTAGGGAAATTGGTATGTCATTAATTATTAAAAATATTTGTCTTTATCATCCTAGGCATGCAGGAACCTTTTACGACCAAAAACGTAGTTTTGAGAAAAACGTATTTAAAGGTTTCAACAACTTTTAAAGATTCAGAAAAAATAGAGTTTATTCTTTGTTTTTATATTATGCTAGAGGACATGGTCATGGGCGTAGCCAAGATTTCGGAATGGGGGGTCCAACCCTGAACAGAATTACGGAACGGTCGGGTCCAGGGGAGTCCAAATCCTAACGTTTTAAAAGGACTAAAAAAAATTTCCGCGCTTCGCACGGAATGCTTATTAGCTTGTTTATGCCACGTACTTCAGTATTTTCCTATTAGTCAATCTAAATAAGTCCATAAAACAAAAACAATAATTTTTTACAAACAATTTGATAGGTACCTTAAAATTTTCGATTTAAAAAGCATTAAAAACTGAAAAATGAGTACATTGAATTACAGCTGAGCAATACAAAGTGCGAGAAAATGTTTTAAAAATTACTTTTCCTAACCTTTAAATTTTTAATCTTGACAATCTAAAGGGGGGTCCAGCGTAGTCGTATCAAGATTACAAAACAAAGTAACACAAATTTAGAAGTGGAGACGAATTAAAACATTAAGAATGGGGTGTGTCCAGCGTGGTCATACTAAGATTACAAAACAAAGTAACACAAATTTGAAAGTGGAGACCAATTAATCGAGCGCTAAGCGAAGCGAAGTGCGAAAAAAATTTAAAAAAAATGGCCTTTCTAAACCCCCAAATTTTTATCCTTGCCGACCAAAAAGGGGGTGTAACCCCAAATTTTTCCCTTTGCTGACCCAAAAGATGATTTAGACAAACCCCATAGACCCCGCCCTGGCTACGCCCATGGTCATGGTTTAGTAGTAAGTATATAAATACACTCAAATTTACACAATATCATTCTTTGAGTGCATCATTTGAAACCTAAATTTTTATACTCATTAAGCAATTTTTTATGTACAAAATCACCGATAAAAACGCTATTTGTGAGGTCTTAATTCCGTAACCGCTGGAAGTATTTTAACAAAAAAACTTTGTGGGCTATTGGGGACAGGGATAGATAGATAAAATTTTCAAAAAAATCATTAAACAAAGACAATGTTTGACTCCATACCGCACCTTTACTGCGGCTGAAAGAGTTTAATCAGTCGGTTGTTTGGGTTTTGCGCGCGGCGCATAATTATGGCCGCAATAGAAATGTTTTTGAATAAGTTTATATAGTTTAGACGAAGCCATAATGTACATTGGAAGCGATTTAAGAAGACATCAGGAAACACCATTGTTAAATTTTCTTGAAAATATGGTTATTCAATTGTCGTTGGACTATTTAATTACTGACAAAATGATCTACCGCCTGGTATTCTTATATGAATTGGCAAAGTTTTCTACAAAAGTAAGTTAGACGTTTGATAAACCTTTTGAGTTGACAATCACAATTATCCACTTTTTTACCTCATATTTTGCAAGAAATTATTGGGAACAAACAATTATTTTTATGAACATTAAAAAACTTATTATTATTTTATAGTATTTTAAATGCAATGAAAATCATTTTGACAAAAAAGAAAAAAAACTAATAATGGCAAAAAACAATAAAAACAAACATATTTTAAACCATAACCATAGTACAGTTTTGCTTATGTGATTGTTTTTGTTTGTTTTCTAAAATAAAGATTAAACATCCTAGCTGTTTGCGCCTGCCAAAAAATAAAAATTTACATAAAAACCATGCCTATATTTTTTATTATTAGGAAAAAACAAAACATCCGCATGCATAAAACCTCTATGTATTATTTTGGACATAAACAAAAATTGGGGGAAAAAGGAATTCTAATTTCAGCTTAAAATTAGGCTTGGAGCGAAGTTTTTCTTTTAGTATAAAATATTTTATATTTTTTATCAGTTTTGATATAAGTTAAAGGTTAAAATAAAATATTAAAAAAAAACAAAAACAAAATGTAAAAGATACGAATTTGATGCGTTCTTGCGGTTGTTCAAAACATCTATATTATTATAAAGTATTATTGATCAAGCGTACCGTTAAGCGGAACGATGCTTAATAAAAATTAAGAATCACATAAAACCACAAAAATAATGGATCTTGATTCTTGCGAACCTAAAGGGGCGGGGTCCAGATTGCACAAAGTACCAAGATTTTAGGAGTCAACTTTACCTGACATGTTTTTTGGTGTTTATTTAAGTATATTATTTGTCATAAAAATATTAATAAATGAAAAAAAGTCTAAAAAATCTTTGTGAAATCACCGTCTTTTCATAAGAGGTTGGAATACGATATTTATTTATTGTTTTAATCATTTATCTAAAATTTTAGGCTTTTTCTGAACAACAATTCGTCGAAGTTTCTCAGCTAGTTTCAAATATTGTATCCAGGTACAAAAACTTTTAAAAAATTACCATTTTTGTAGTTATTGAGTAACTATACTATAAAAATTTTAAAGAGTATTTTTTCCAAATTTATTAAAAAATAATAAATGTGGCGCAAACAGTCTTTTACGTGCACAATTTCCATTTCATTCTCTTCAAAAAAAGTGTTTTTAAGCAAAAATTGATTTTCAACGCAATTCAATGACATTGAATTGCTCTTTTACTTTGCTTGCATTGTGTTAACAATCAAAAATTTTACTTTTTGATTTCCATTGGATTTTATAAATAATGTCGTCTGGCACTTTTTTGTGTGTTTTTTTCCAGATCCTAAAACCAGTTTTTTTCTTTTCGAAAATAGTTCTTAAAACTTACGAACGGTTAAAAATGATTATTGAGCCATCAGGACAGTGTTAACCTTCAGGCAGCACCCAACGGGCCTACCTGGTTGCTGGATTTTTTCTCTCATAGAAACGAGTCCAGCTTGGCATGGCAAGAAACAGGTTGTTGTACGTCGGCCACACATGGCAGTTTTCCATCTAGCAAACCAGTGGACAAAAACAGCTCTATTGTGTGTGAAGTTTGTACCACCGGCCTTGCAGAAATGCTGCCCATGTACGACGTTAAATAGTAAGATTAATATCAGGCGATATAAAAAATCCTTTATATGAAGACCTCGGAATGAGTGAACACTGCATACAGGTAACACTCTAGCGGTAAAGGTTACCAACATCGTTATTAATGTTGGACGAAGAGTTTCAACCATGGGGGTGAAATTATTTCGCCCCCTGGCTTGTCTTAGCGCCTGCCCTTTTCATAATCTGCGTAGGGAAGATAAGTTTAAGGTAATGCAACAACAACAACAACAATGCTGTTTTATAATTTATTATTTAAATAATTTTTTATAACAACTTTTCAGAAATTATTTTGCTATGTTATCATAAATTTCGGGTAGATTTTAAATTAAAAGTAAAAAATTCTCGTTACAATTGATATTTTTACCACATTTTTTATCACATTTAAAAAAAAGTAAACGCATAAACCACAATTGCATTTACTAAGTAACAAAATTTAAATTTTTGCTTAAATTTGTTTCACTTCTTTTACACTAAAACAAAAATTACCTGTTTATGTTTTGATGTCTGGTTTATTGCAAAAATGTGATAAGATTAAAACTTTTTCGCATTCATTGTCGCAGCAACGTGAGCTTTTTTGTTTGTTTTTAAATGATTAAATTCAACATTTTTACTCTTTCCGTTGATTGAACTTTGATTAAACTCACCACTATTCACTGTTGGTTTTTTTTAACAATTGAATTTAACACATTTTTACTGCCTTAATTGTGCTTGTTTTACAGCATTCATACTCAAAGTGTTCTTTCGGTTGGTACAACAGTGAATAACAAACGTAAAAAGGCATCAAAAACAAAATCGGATTTAAATGGTTCAATAAATCAACGTAGCTACGATGGAAACGATAGCAGTCGACCGCTTTTGCAATCGTCAAAAGTAACAATGAAAGATGATAACAACTCTGCGAAACAACGACTTGAGAGATTTTTAAGAAAGTCAGGTTGCGAAACCACAACAACAGTATGACAAAAAAAATCATACACAGTGAATACAGTATACAGTTTAATTCGCTTTAAGGAAATATTATCCAAAAGAAAATCTCATCTTCTCATCTCTGGAAACTCCAATAAATCAAACCACATACTGATTTTATTATCTGAGTACAAACAACTGAATAAATAGAATTTGTGATAAACGATTGAAACGATTGTGTTAAGAATTCATTCATTCAGTAGCTATAGCAATATCAGTGGCTTTATCTTGTGTAATAAAAACTTCTATTTAAGGTTTCTCTGGACAGTTTTCTTAAGTATGGAAAATCGCGATTTTTGGCATACGAGATCTCGTGAAATACAGTAATATTTCACTAAAAAATTTATATGAGTGTTAAAAAGGCAGAAATATCACGATTATAAAGTGAACATTCATTATATTATTGTAAGTAATTGAAATAATTGATATTAAAAATCAAATTGCAATGAAATTTTTTTAAAACCCTTAAAAATATTTACTGCACACTATTTATAAAAAAAATCCAATAGAAAGACACCGTTACCTTTTTTCACGTACGTAAAAATTAAATTGAATACTGTTGTATTTATGGTTTAATATACAATTTTTCGTGAAAAATGGGGGTTAATTTTTTCAAAATTTCAGTGAAACTTCGATTTAATTTAATTTGGTAAAATTTAAAGCTCCAGATATTATTGTGACGCGAGGACACTGATGGGTGCGCGGTTCTGCCACATCGACGCCAAGGATTGTGCGGTTGTGCCACGTGGATGATAATGAATGCGCGGTTGCGTATGGAGGTGTGTGGTCTAGTGAGCGGTCGGCTATGGTAGAGCGGTCAAGTGTGAGGTTGCGGATTACCGCAACCGACCAAACCGACCGCACAGTTGGATTTGTTGACAAGGGACAGCGCATTGCTTGTGTGTTCTGGTTGCATATAAAGTTGGCGGTTTAAGCGATTGAGTTAGTTTGTTTATAACCATGACTTGAAAGAATACCGCCAAAGGAACTCCGAGCAACAGAGATCAAGCGACCAAAATCCAATCCGAAGTTCAGAAAGCTGACCAGACCGAAGAGTCCAACTGGAAGTCAAAGCCGACAGAGATGAGCCCCTACGTGGAAGACGTTTTAACTACAGGTAGTCCCGCGAACCTTAGCAGGTACGCGTTTCCAGCCGATACTTGAAGTTTCATGATCTTACCAAATAAACCTTTTTGTAGAATCCTAGTTAAAGCATCACAGTATATTTCTATTGAAATTTATAATTTTTGGAAGGCCATAATATCTTTTGTATTTTTTAACGCATAAATAATTTTGTTGTGGGTCGTGCGTTTTATCGATTTTTTCCCATGATAGCAGTGGCATAGTCGGTTAGCGCGTCGTCAAATTTTTAAAAGGTCCCGAGATCGATTCCCACATAAAACATATTTGGCCACAATTTTTTTTTTTGATTTTAATAATGTTTTTTAATTTTTTATAATTTTAAAAATTTATTTCACATAAATTCAAAAAATATCATTATTGTAAACAGGATTTGTTGTCTACTTTTCGCCAATTAGTTAAATTTTCGTCATTTGAATATATTAAAATATTATAACTAGCCTTGAAAAATGCTCTAAGAATAGAGCAGGAAAAAGGGGCGATTTTTCCCCGGGCGTATGTTTAGACAGAAAAGATGTAGACTAGTCTGAGATGGACATTATGTGGACTATAGGAAATTTGCATTTGGTTTGGCCAGCTGCTCACTAAATAAAAATTTCCACGATATGATAATGATTTGTTTATATATTGATCTAATCACACAGCACTGTTGCATTTTTTTAGTTTGATGAAATGTCAATTGAAAAAATCATACTCACAGCAATCTTTGACAAGCGCGAAATCGCCATTTTTTTCGATTAGAAGGTTATATTTGTTTGTGTAAGAAACAACTATAAATTTGAAAAAGTGGCGATTTCGCGCTTGTACAAAGATTACTGTGAGTATGATTTTTTCAATTGACATTTCATCAAACTAAAAAAAATGCAACAGTGCTGTATGATTAGATCAATATATAAACAAATAATTATCATATAATGAAAATTTTATTTAGTGAGCAGCTGGCCAAACCAAACTGCAAATTTCCTATAGATCCACATAATGTAGTCTCATCTAAGACTAGTCTACATCTTTTATGTACTAAACATACGCCCGGATTACTGCTCTTACCTGCTCTTAGAGCATTTCAAGGCTAGTTATCTACCACTTTTTTTGAATTAAATTAAAAAATAGCCTAATAAACTATAGCATTTTTAGCTGCGCAATGACATATGTTTATAATCATTCCGTTGCCGAGATAAAATGAAAAATAATAAAAGAAGAAGATGAATTTAAATTACAAAATTAACCCACGTTGTTTAATTATAGTTAGTGCGGTGCAGTTGCGCTCCGACAAAGTTTACCTACGTTCTCTAAATATAGTTGGCGCGATGCCGTGCGCCAATGATTGCAATTATAATTTTTTAAAGTAAAAATAATAATAATAATAATAAGATGACGAACATGAATAACAAAATTTGCTCACGTTCTCTAAGTATAGTTGGCGCGGTGCCGTATGTTAAATTGCAGTTGGCACCCCGCACCACCGGTGATTACCGGCGCGTGGCGCTCCCGCGCCACCGACGCTTCTTGTTATTTTTTTACTAAATAAAACTTTGAATTAATTTTGTCATCAGTAATGCAAGAGTTAAAAAAAGTACTCTGTTGTTTTTGCCGTTTTCCGCGCGGTTGAAGCAGATGGCCCTGGATTTTTCTGCCGATAAAAAAAAAAGTGGTGCCGTTTCTGCCACCAATTAAATAAAAAAAGTACTTTGTTGTTGTTTTGCCGTTTTCCGCGCGGTCTGAAGCAGATGGCGCTGGGAACTGGTGCCGTTTCTGCCACCAATTAAAACCGGTCTGCTCTTTTTGTGCGGTTTTTATGAGGGGGATGTTGGTTGTCTGTCTCTGTACAATCCTTATTGTTGCCAAAAGGCTGTTATTGTGCGGGTTGGGGGTTTTATTTGTGTTTTTTTTTAATTTTTTATTTGATAGATAGATGTGATAACAAGGACCTAAATGAAAAAAGTGCTTCCTAAGAAAGTTGCGTAATTCCTTCTTCTTTCTAATGAGCCCATGTTTATTTTTGATCAATCAGTAACGAATGAGGAATATCGTTTTTAAGAATGGAGCGTTGGAATAATAATAATAAGAAGAAGAAGAAGAAGAAGAAGAAGGTTCTGAATTTCAAAATTTACCCACGTTCTCTAATTATGGTTGGCGCGGCGCCACGGGGCTAAATCGCCCCGTGGCGCTCCTGCGCCACCCATGATACTCTATAAGTATAATAATTCAAAAATAAATTGCGTGTAAATAAAAATGGGTGATTTTTGCTCTTTATTGCAATTGGTTTATCACTGAACGCTCTGCAATAAAAACTGTCTGGTCGGGAGAAACCTTAAGTAAATACAATAATTGCTGTAAATAAAGTATTACTGTGTAAGTCTTCAAAGTACAGTCAATAATTGTACTCCCTTAATAATATACTGGCACCAATATAAACACATCATAGTTACACCGCTCATATTTTTATTTAACATGTAAATATATTTGGCATTCTGCACGATAATTATTATAAAACCGCACATCGCCCTATAATTGTAAATATCGTACTGGATGCGGGATATTCATACATGATGAGCGGTTTATCTAGGACGCGTAAATATAAAAGCACATCTTAATAAGAACCACTACATATCCTTAATGACACTTTTTCAGAAACAAGCTCCAATAAGAGTATCAAAAAATTCCATTTGGGTCACCCCAGGTGACTGGTCACCCCTATCGTTTAATGCGATCATTGTAATTTATATGCATGCTGTAGGGTAGTGCATTTAATTTCGGCATACTTTTCCCAATTGGGCATTTTTGATTTTGGACTATATCTTTGGTAATCCTTGACGGAATACGACGTTAGATAGCTCAAATGAGAGCTAATTATATGTAGATGACTGTCGTGAGCTTTTTATTTGTTATGTTATGATATTTTGATGTGGAATTATGTGATTTATAAAAAATAAATTTGTTACTCGTTTTTAGAACATGGGCATTTCATGATTACGAAATAAATTGGTTTAAAAATTAAACTGTAATGGTAAAATTTAGTCTATTTTTCGAATTTTTAGTCCCCGTGGTTCTACGTTGCGTCTGTGGTGAGCAATCGTTATAAAATAAAATAGTGTAATTTCGGCACTCATATGCTGTAGGTAAAAACGGATTGAATTAAGTAGTCGGGTTTTAAATTGTAGTTGTAAATAGTTAAAAGAAACGTTGAAATGTGTAGGGGTCATAGCACTGCACTTAAACTCGATTAAGAGGGTCCTTTTAAAAAGTGCCGAAATTAAATGCACTTTTTTCCCAAATTTTGCTCATTTTGATACCATTTGGCATTTTAGCTGTAAATTTTTGCCAGTTACACGTTAAACAACAAGTAGAAGCTTAAATTAAAGAAAACTGTCTCGAGATAATGATAGGCTTTTAAATTTTTGAAAATGATGATTTTTTGACTGAGAAACAATCGATTGTTTGTAAAGTGCCGAAATTAAATGCACATATTTAATTTCGGCAATTTTCCATTTTTTTTAAAAACTGATTTAATTAAGTAAAAAAAATACTTTCGTACAGTGAAACTTTTGTGACGCAACGCAGTATCGTGAAAGCTTCAAAATGAGCTTAAATTAAAGAAAACTGTCTGAAGATAATGATAGGCTTTTTAGTTTTTGAATATTATGATTTTTTTTACTGAGAAACAATCGATTGTTTGTAAAGTGCCGAAATTAAATGCACATATTTAATTTTGGCAATTTTCTATTTTTTAAAAACTGATTTAATTAAGTAAAAAAAAATTTTTCGTACAGTAAAACTTTTGTGATGCAACGCAGTATCGTAAAAGCTTCAAAATTAGCTATCAAACATTGAAATCAGGCCATACAGTAAAAAGTTACATCGGAAAAACAAAAAAGTGCCGAAATTAAATGCACTACCCTACATTAATGTATTACGAAAGTTTTTTGTTAGATATATTTTTTTTATATATAACTTCAAGGATTGGCAAACATATCGGGTTGCATTTAAAGCATACAAAAGATTAAAATTGATTACACAAGACAAACAACAATTGCTTAAAAATCGTAAGTTATATGCTTATTAGTGTTGTTCCTTGGAGCGGAGCCCCGCCCTATTTGGGTACCAAATTTATAAATAAAAGAAATGCCATAAATTATTTTATGGAGAATCACGACGGTTAATTTGATGTACACAAAGGTCTCGAGAAGAATTTGAAATAATTTGTATAAGATCGGAAAAAATGAGGCAGAAACAAAATATGCACAACCAGCTGTTTTTTTAAATGTTTTATGTTTATGTTATTTTTGTGTGTTATGATCGTGTTTTGTTTTTTGTTAACCAACGTTATATACAAATTATTTTTAAATCTGCTCGAGACCTTTGTGTACATGGAATTAACCGTCGTAATTCTTCATTAAATTTTTTAAAAAATTTTTTCAATAATTACAAACATTAAAAAAGTCCTAAACATGCAAACTTAGGACTAGTGATGTTCCCCAGGGCTCCGAAGCGGAGCTCCGTTTTTAGGAGCTCTGGTACAACCCCCGGAGCTCCGGCCTATTTTTGTACTCAGACCTGTGCACTGCCTCCCGGGGTTTTATTGAAGGGGGGCGATTCCAAAACGGGGGACAACTTTTTTGAAACGGGGGGGGGCAAGCAGGGGAGAAAGAAAAAAAAGAACAAAAAAAACAGGAAAAGGGACAAAAAAGCGAAAAAAGGTAAAAATAGGTCTAAATGGCTTAAAATACATTGAAATAGGCTAAGAACTGCAAAAAATTCGCAATGATGGCGTCATCATAGGTCAAAAATGGCGTCATAATTTTAGAGTACTTTTTCATTTTTTGACGAAGGGGGGGGGGGCAAATCCTCCAATAGAGCGGGGGGAGCATCTCCAGACCGTGCACAGGTTTGTGTACTTCATGAATAATTAACGAGTGAAATTTTTTTTGTAAATTAATTTTTTTGTAAAACTTATTTAAAACGCTAGATATAGTTTTAAAAATGGTAATAGAGTAACCTTACATGTATTTCAAGCTTAAATAAGCTTTAAATCGCTCATTTAGGGGGCGGAGCTTTGGAGTTTCGGAGCTCCCTCTGCTTTAAATGGTCGGAGTACTGGAGCATGATATTGGAGGGTAGGAACATCACTACTTAGGACTAAGGAATAACTTAGGACATATTCCAAGCTTACATACGTCACTACTAAAATTTGTTGTTTATCATTAGGGTTGTTTATGAAGTAGGGTAGTGCATTTAATTTTGGCACTTTTCCCAATTGGGCATTTTTGATTTTGGACTATATCTTTGGTAATTCTAGACGGAATACGACGTTTAATAGCTCAAATGAGAGCTAATTATATGTAGATGACTGTCGTGAGCTTTTTATTTGTTATGTTATCATATTTTTATGTGAAATTTTGTGATTTATAAAAAATAAATTTGTTACTCGTTTTTAGAACATGGGCATTTCATGATTACGCAATAAATTGGTTTAAAAATTAAACTGTCCTGGTAAAATTTAGTCTATTTTTCGAATTTTTAGTCCCCGTGGTTCTACATTACGTCTGTGGTGAGCAATCGTTATAAAATAAAATAGTGTAATTTCGGCACTCATATGCTGTAGGTAAAAACGGACTGAATTAAGTGGTCGGGTGTTAAATTGTAGTTGTAAATAGTTAAAAGACAACGTTGAAATGTTTAGGGGTCATAGCACTGCACTTAAACTCGATTAAGAGGGTCCTTTTAAAAAGTGCCGAAATTAAATGCACTTTTTTCCCAAATTTTGCTCATTTTGATACCATTTGGAATTTTAGCTGTAACTTTTTGCCAGTTACACGTTGAACAACAAGTAGAAGCTTAAAATAAAGAAAACTGTCTCAAGATAATGATAGGCTTTTAAATTTTTGAAAATGATGATTTTTTTACTGAGAAACAATCGAATGTTTGTAAAGTGCCGAAATTAAATGCACATATTTAATTTCGGCAATTTTCCATTTTTTTAAAAACTGATTTAATTAAGTTAAAAAAATACTTTCGTACAGTGAAACTTTTGTGACGCAACGCAGTATCGTAAAAGCTTCAAAATGAGCTATCAAACAGGAAAATCGGGCCATACAGTTAAAAGTTACATCGGAAAAACAAAAAAGTGCCGAAATTAAATGCACTACCCTATGATCATGATATTTTAAATTTAAAGCCTAAAAGCAATATTAGTAAGGAATTATTTACTATGCATACTAAACAACTTCACTATTCACCGTTACAATGACACAGAGCGCGGGAATTGCCATAAAAGACTCGTAACTGTGACTCTTTTTAACACAGGAATAGTATAAACATTTTAAGTCAGAGTCACATAGATTTTATATCAATTAAAACTTTTTGTGTCGCAGTAATGACGATTAATCTGTCTTTATAACACCGTGCAACCATCCAGCATTTTTAACTAAAAACAATATTGTTCGGTAATTTTTTCTTGTTTTTTCCGCGTTCTAAATACGTTTTTAAGCACACGTGGCCTTTCCTCAATGTTGATGAAAGACGCTGGCAAAAATTGAAACCAAGTCGACTATAAAGCACTGCGCAAAGCTCAGTAGTAAGCACTAATTACGTCATTTGCATTTAAGATCTTTTTGCTTTTTAAAAATCGGAATTAATAATAATTGTTATTTACTTTTTAAAATTTCAAAACAAAAAAAATATGGGGTTTTTGGAGCCACAAACAGGGAAGTTGGAGCCACGAAAAATAGAAACTTTAAAGCCCTTAGGTAAAAACTGCTTTGGTTGACGTTTTGCTTATGCTTAGGTACACGTTTTTAGCGGTTTTCACTTTGGCTTCAAGTTCCCGTCTTACGGCTCCAAGTTCCACATTTACGGCTCTAGATTCCCTATTTTTGGCCCCAAGTTCCCTCGACTCCATCGACCCTAAATCACAACAAATACTGCCAAAAGTTTGTTTGACAAAAAAGTGATATGCCATTACTATATGTACTTTAGTGAAGAGTACAAAATTGTTCAAGAGCCTTCAGGTAGACATAAATTCGCAGAAAGAATTCCGCGCCAGTGCTCCTCAGTGTTAAATCATATAGGAATATAGGGATCCATAGTTAAACTTCGCGTTTCGCTTCCGGTCCGCGGGAAGTTTAACACTGAGCAAAATACCCACAGTGGTGCGAAATACTCTCTGCGAATTTGCAGAGCTTTTTGGACGACAAAATCCCAAACGGTTTTAATTACATTAGTAGTAAGTCTGTTTCTAAATTAATTTGCGGAGTTTGTTATTTTTTGCCGAGTGAGCCCAAGCCACCCAAAAGTTTAGCCAGGGGTCCATCCAAAAGCTCTTTTCGTCTAGGGGGACTTCTGGGGGAATTGGCGCATGTGGCCCCGCCACTGTCCCACAACTGAACGTTGTCCAGGCCGCAAGCGCCTTGATAGTTTCCGGTGTTTTCACAGATGTAAATTACCTAAAATAATATTACAATTTTAAACAATGTATGCTTGTATTTGTGTCTGAGGGTATGGGGTCTATAGAGCCACAAGTAAGGAACTTAAAGCCGTTAGAAATTTTTGAGAGTTGGAGCAGCGACAAATAAAACTTTGGAGTATTTTAGAAAAAAGGTTTAGACTTCGCTAAGGCTTAGGAGTAAGTTTAAAGGCTGGTTCATACCTATGTAAAAACGTCCTTTGGACAAAGTCTAAAGGACAATACAGCGTATAAATGTATGTAAAAACCTCCTTTGGACTTTGTCCAAAGGACGTTTTTACATAAGTATTTACCAGCCTTAACCCTTTTTGCTTTCGGTTCCAAGTTCCCAACTTACGGCTCCAAGTTCCCTATTTTTATCTCCAAGTTTTAGCTCTAAGTTCCTTCGGCTCCATCAACCCTAAATGGTGTGTGCCCACTTGACAGAATATTCAACTATGACAAAATATCAAATCCTGCTTACAGAAAAAAGCAGAGCGCAAAAGAGCTACACATGGTACATACTAATACAGAATTAACCCGTTCTTATTATTAACGCGACTACTAACAATTACCAGTTTGGTTCCTAGCGGTACAGGAATCATCGCCCGCTGCCAGTTTTGGTGCAAGAAGTGGTTGGTTCCGCGCGAGCGCCAAGGGCAATAGGTTGGCTGGTTGAAACAAACTTTTAAGCGAAGTCCTTCAGTTGCCTGAAACATAAAGAATAGAATATATATTTAGCTTTTTAAAGGTTGTTTGTCTTTTTTAACTAGTTTTTTTTCATAACATTATCAAGTACATTATCAAACGTGAGTGGAGCAGTTAGTTGCGTACTAAATCAAGAATGAGAATCATGTGCTAACCAATCAAAACAAAGCCGTTTTATGATTTATAATAGTTTATTAATAACCATGATTTTTAACTAACTGATAAGTTAACATGGTTTTTAAAAATATAGCAGTAAGCGTGAATGTTTTAATTCGTCATCATATGGGTCCCCATTTTTTAATCATCAAACAGTTGCATTAGCCAAATCTGACTTGTCAACTGTCAACTACATAATTATTAAAGCCTATCTGCCTCAACAATATTTTCTACTTCTTATTGTCTTAATATTTTTTCTTCTAACTTCATTTAATTTCGTTAATTGTTGATTCTTGAGAGATATAATACATTACCTCTAAATAGTCAATTCTAATGTAGTCTCCGCTAGCCAATTCTTGCGTCGACATTAGCCAACTTTCTTCCCCAGGCATCAAATACGAAGCGGCAAATCTTGAAAAACCATCAGGATCTAAAACATAACTTTTATATTTATTCGATTAGAATTTGCAAGTAATATTTATTTATTTATAACACGTATAATGCAGGACATAACTAAAGCATTTAAAAACGCACTGAAATAAGTTGAATGTTAATATTAATATGTGCCAATATGTACTTGAAGTTTCTGTCCAGCGAGTCAGCGACAAGGTTAAGACACATTTTTAGTGGCCGTTAAAAATTAAAATAATAATTAAAATTAAATAATGATGTCAAGAATGTATAACACAAGAAAATGCTCAAATCTGTACTAAATTTCTGCTCGAATTTTAGCTGGAAAAGTTGCACATATGGCTTTTTTAGTGTTGCCAAAAATAATCGCAGCGCGAAAAAAATATTATTTAGTGCAAACAATGTATCAATTTTTACTGCAAAAAATAAACATTGGTACAAATCGCACAGCAAGAAAAACTGAGAAAAGTAGATTTTTACGAGAAAACATGTTTTTCACCAAAATCTTGCTAAAAAATTGCACATTTGGGACTTTTTAGCAAGATTTTGGTCAAAAATTTAGTATCCAGTCGGATTTTCTCTTGTATTATTTGTGGAAAGAAGGAATTCAATTTTTTAAATTCAATATTTTTATAATTTCAAAAAATTGTAAAAACACAACATACATCACCACACCACACACCATATACCAAAAATGATGTCGAAGAAACGTGTCAAACTTTGTATTTTTCATTTTGACTATAAACCTTATGCTGCTAACCTTCGCTTTGTCTTGAAAAAAAAGTCTCGTAAAAGAACTCAAGAAGTTCTGGTTTTAATTTTTTTTTTCAAAAAAAAAACCTAATAATTGTCGGAATTGGCCGAGTATTCTCTACTAAGTTGGTTTACTTCTACGATCCACTCCGGAAACTCGATTCCCGATCCATTCGTCCGTCACAATCCAGGACTTTGTATACGGTGGAAACTCGGTGGGATCCGGGGGCAACGCTGGGCCAATATCTAAAAAATGCATCGTCATGCTGAGCAATCCCATTTTGCAAATTTTGTGTGTAGCAACACCGACTTCACTAACCGGAAGAAATTTGGTTTTTGTTAAAATGTTAAATCTAAACTCTGCGTGAAACACTGGTGAGCATAACTCCCTTACAAGGGGAAATTTTGTTTTGGCGTAAAATATAGACATCCATCCTTACAAAAACATTTTTTATAAAATATTTCTTTTTAATTCCATCATAAATATTAACAAAGTAACTCCTATTAATAAAGTTTTTGGGTCTCGACACCTGAAAATACATCTTGTTTTCATGGAATTCTGTAAATAAACAAATTAATGTTAAAAAATTAAATATTCGCAATAATAAAGTTACTGGATCTTGTTATCCATTTTGGTGGAGGAGGAGCTTGTTCTGAATCCTCGATTATTTCAAACGCTTCTTCTCGCGGTAAAACCGGTGATATTGGATTGAGAGGTGGTTCCTAAGGTAAAACGTATTTATAAAAAAACAAACACAAATTTATATAGACACTTTTCACTGGAACTCGGTTTATACATGAAGTATGTAATATACATAAGCGTCACCATAATGGATAATTACCGTATCTCCTACTTATCTTTCGTAGTATGCAGATCAACCGATCAAAATTTCGAGCGTTTTCGATCGGTTTGCATACTACGAAAGATAAGTAGGAGATACGGTAATTATTCATTATGGTGACGCTTATGTATATTGCATACTTCATGTATAAACCGAGTTTCAGTGCAAGGTGCCTACATGTGAAAACTTATTTTTAGTTATGATGACATCAAATTTTTTTACAGTTGTGATGACCCAAACGTCTTTTAGTAATAAATATTACAAGTTAGAGTCATATTTACAAGTACTACAAAAATTATTTTAATTTAACTAATTTAGTAAAATTACATACAATCCATAATACTTGAAGGTTAAAACGTATGTCGAGGATGTGGCGCAGTGGCGAAGATCTTACGTGTTGCATACTGAAGGTCCCTGGATCGAGGTCCGGCTGAGACACGCTACATGGTAATAATATTGATATTTGTTAATATTGTTATATGTAGTATTTCATTGCGCAGTTAGTGCTGAGAGCATCGGTCTTGCGTATCCTGCTTTATGCAAAATAAATAAACTTTTTTTAACTTTTATATGTCAAGATTAGTTTTAATATTATTTAAAAATAATTTAAATTCCAACTCGTATTACTTGGTTTGAAACAGGAAGTCCATAATCTGGAGGACTGTCAAACGACTGAGTTGAATCCCGAGCGAAATCGTAACCAAAATTACTGGACAATCCGTTCTGGTTACTGGGAAGCGGGGATTGATTACCGTAATTGTAAGAAGGGCTGACCCAAGGGGCTTGGCGCTTTTTACGACCTAGTAATCCTCCAGTTATTCCACCGGTTGCAAGACCGGCTAGACCCCCTGCTCCCCCTAGACCTCCGCCGGTAAAAGAAGAAATCAGTTCCCCGGCAGCTTTGGAAAACTTTGGATCTAAAACTTACTATAAACTTACTTACTAGCCTAAATTTAAGATTACAAAAATAACATAAATCAAGACAACACTTATTGTTGTTTTGATATAAACAAATCTGTACTTTATTTGATTTGGGTCAAAAGACTGGAGCTCGATGTCTCCCAGGTTGACTACATCGCAGGTGTTTTGTACAAAAAAAGTAATATCTCAACAAATACTGCATCAGTTTTAACAATCAAGGGATAAAAAAAAATATAGAAAACTGCCAGTTTTTTCGAATGTATTTTTATAATTTAAATTTGTATACCTGTTGAGCAATTTTTTAAGTACAAAAACTTATAAAAACGCCCTTTTCGAAAAGTAATATCTCCTGCTTGAACCACTAATATTTTGGCGAAAAAATTTCGTGGGCTACTGAGGGCAGGGGTAAAGTTTTCACAAAAAATCATTGAAATCAAAGACAAAAAAGTTTGACCTTAAACCTTTACAACACCTTTAAGGATAAAAGGTCAAAGTTTGGGAAAAGAATTCAAGAGATGTTTTTGGAGGTCGAAATCCAAAAGTTTGGCTTATGGATTGAGACGCTTTGGATGTAGTGTCAACCTAAAAGTTAAAATTTTTCAGGTTAGAATGAAGGGCATAACAGCTCTTCGTCAAAAAGAAATCAAGAATGCACGAGCCACAAAAAGATTTTTGCTAATAGTAATGTAACCAATTGTCAGTAGTTGTGCCAAATGTGTCTCTACATGTTATATTTTCTCAAATAGCGAGTAATTACTTAAACACCATGCGAAATTCACCCTGATAAAATTCATTTTTATTACTATTCAATTTAAAGGTTTTTACCAGATAGTAGTCTTTCAATAGTGGTCTGTGGTCGTCTAAGTTCATCAACGATGGACTTCCCGCTTACTGGAAAGCTGGGTTCGGGTGCCAAGACTCCGGGCGGTAAAGCGGGCGGGCCTCTGGTTCTCAAATGGCACAAAGTATTTCCTTCGAAATCGCATTCCGAATTCCAACATTTGTCGCTACCGGCCGTTTTCTTTTGCGTCTCAGCAAGTTCTGTGAAAATAATTAAAATAACCAGTGTATGTATTTGTCACACAATTTTCCAGTCAAATATTTAAAAGAAAGACTTTTTTAATAACTCAAAAACCTCACGTACATATCAATGTAATTTGATTGAAATGATAAAACAAAAATAAAAAAGGAAGATAAAATAAGATAAAAAAAGCAAAATAAAACTTCATTAAAATATTAAGAATGGGTTTCCAAAAACATTTTGAAAACATTTCAAAGTTAATTTTATTACCATTTTTAAATTAATGATAGACCTACCTAACATTACAAAATTTTAGGTCCGCGGTCCCGCCGCGAAATCAGAATTCGTTATGGAACTAATAATTTTTACCTAATTTTTTTTGGAAACTGAAAATTAAACAACAGTATTAAAACAATTTCGAATATTTTTGTCAACGTCTGACCATTATTTTGAGTTATTTTAAGGATAACTAAGGTTTCTCATGAGTAAATTTATTTCAGTTAACCAGAAAAAAAATTTTATAATGCGTTTGGCTTTCCTACTAACTTTTAATTTTTTGTAGGTTACAAAGTTTTAAAGCAAAAAAATATTTTTGCTTTTGAACTTACCTCCAACAATAGCCGCTTTCTCAGCTGCTATTTCTTCCGGAGTTTTGTAATCCTTGGGAGGTGGCCTATCTGGATCTTTTTTTCCGTGAGTTTGTTCGTCCCATCTTTCTTCCGGGTTTACAAAACAGCTGTCACCTAATACATAGTCACATAAATATATCTCAGAGTTAAAATAATTGTGCAATGTAGTTATTTACGTACAACATGCCGTATAAATGTTAAAACTCAAACAACAACTTTTCGCTACATATTCTTAAAGCCAAACTTGTTGGTGCCTTTTGTTCGTTCAATAAAATTAAATTTTGTGATTTTTGAGACTAAAAAGGCGTCTGAAACGTGGATTGGGAAATCTTTCAGTGCAGCTTTACCCGTTCCCCTGGTCACTTTTTCCCCCCTTGCAATCGTGAAACCTTCGTGCGACAAAGGTGAACATTTTCGTTTTACGGTGGTGGTATTTTCGTATGACCAATGTCATACGTCACCTTACTGCGGTAAACTCCACGTATGACCGAGGACGTACTTAGGTTATAAATAATTTTTTTTGCGTGATTAGTGCCGAGTGAACGAGCAAATTTAAATAGTTAAAGATGTATGGTAGCAATGTGCGAATTTTATGCAACATCACGAAATATCCTACGTAATACACTCGTGAATAAAATCTGCATATTGCTATCGTACAGCTTTAACCATTTCAGTTTGCTCGCTTACAGAGCACTAATCACGCAAAAAATTATGTATGACTTAAGTACTACCTATAGGTCACACAGGAGTTTTACGTGGTTGTAACCAAAGAAAAGGAAATCACGGGGACGACATTAGAAAGACAGCGATTAGACATAGGTGGGCAGATGGAGGGGTTGGGATTAAATCCCTCCCCAAAAAATCTCAAAACTGTCGACACCCCCCCCCTCCTTAAAATTTGTAGGTATCCTGGACAACCACCCCTCTAAAATTTGGGGGGTTTCTGCACTAAAAACGCTTAAATGTGGTATTTCGCGTATGCCCCGAAATTTTTTGGGACACCCCCAAATTTCGGAGGTCCGGTATAGCCCAAAAAAAATCCGGGAGACTGCCCCCTAAGTGATTAGCTAGACACATTTATTACGATTTTTTAGAGGTTCAAATACAAACATAAATTTTAATTTATATTAAAGATTATAGAAGAATTTTAACTTATGACCATTGTGTTAGTGTGACAAATAATAAATTATAGTTATATAACTATGCCAATTGCAACATAATCTAAAAATTGTAAAAAAAAAATTTTAAGTTAGTTTTTTTAGAAAAAAATATTTATATTTGAAATACTTTCTGCTTACCTTTGTGAAATAAACATACAAAAACAAAAATTATAATTATACGTTTCATTATTAAAAAAATATAACAATTTATATTCAACAAAGAAAAGAAAAAGAGCTGTTCTTTCCTCACATTAAAACAAAACAGGTAATAGATAAAATTAGTCTGTTTTTCCCTCGATGGCACGTTTTTAAAATCAGGTTTTGCAGCAATAATTTTGATAAAACTGATTTTATTTATAATTTGCCTATTTTTTAAACTTACAGTTCTTACTGAGATCAGACAATCAAGAAATTAAGTTTTTAATAAATCCCGAGAATTTTTTTATAGAGTTTGAAATATTACTATACTTATTGATTGACTGATCTGGCTAAAAAACGCTCTTTAAAAACACATCAGAACAGTTTATAACAACAAACACAATTTATTTTATAATTTAATGACTACTTTTGTAAACTTCTTGAATATGACGCACAATCAGAGTAAAGATAAAAAAAACAAACATCATCCAAAAATTAGACAAAAATAGAATTAAAAAAATTTACTACAAAAAAAGTTAAATTAAATCTTTGTATCAAAATGTGTAATGATCAAATAACATAAATAAAAGATCTTTACACAATGTCTAAATTAAAATATTTTTTTTTTTTGAAAAAAAAGTAAAGATTATCTACAAATGCAAAAAAATGCCAACGCAGTATACTTATGGTGGAAATATATCTGGCTGAACTAAATTAGTAAGCAAGCATGAGCAAACCAATTAAAATTGTGCGGTTATGACGTTTTTTTAAAAAACAAATAAAAATGCAGATTGTTTTAATTCTACCTTTTCAAAAAATATACAAAAATTAACCAACTTTAGCCCTTAAAAAATTTACATTTAGGTTACACTTTAAGTAATTTGATAAATAATTATTAAAAGGATGGGTTTTGATCTTTATTACTTTACCGCTTTCGTTAAAATTTAGAATAGTTTTGTTGTTAATAGTCGATTCAATCAATACTGCAATTATCGATGTCAGCTGGATTTTATTTGCCTAGTTAATATATATCTGGCTGACGTCGAAAATTAGAATGCAGACATGAGCGGAACAATTGAAATTGTGCGGTAATGACTTTTTTTTTAAAACAAATAAGAACGCAGATTTTTTTTATCCACCTTTCACAAAATATAAAAAATTAACCGACTTTAGCCCTTAAAAAATTTACATTTTTGTTCCAAATTAAGTAATTTGATAAATAATTATTATAATACAGGTTTTAATCTTTATTACTAAACCACTTGTTGAATGAATGGTTTTGTTGTTAAATAGTCGATTCAATACTGCTATTATTGAAGTTAGCTTGATTTGATTTGCCTATTATCTTATAAAAAGCTTTCTCAAAAATCGGCTAATTAAAACTGGGTCGCGGTTCAACTAGTGTTGGTTCCTTTTATGAACTCAGCTAGTTATTAAAATTACAAAATAAGAGAAAAAATTTTTAGAGTTGATTTGAAAAACAAATTTATTTTGGTTTTAACCAAAGAACTTAGTACAAAAT
>JASAMX010010910.1:0-121738 GCA_030248175.1 Microlaimidae sp. YZB2_3 | reverse complement strand
GCTCCGTAGTTTCGTTCTTTAAATAAGTAGTTTAAAGCTTATTTAATAAATCTTCAAATGAGTATGATACCACCCCATGTCACCCATCATACTCCGAATCTCCGCCTGTTTATATTGGAAAAACCTTAAAACCCGTAAAGCACCGCCATTTAAGGAGCATTGTTACATGATTAAATTTTTATATTGCCCGAATCGCACTGTTTTTTTAATACAAAACCTACCTACTTCAAATTTAGTATTTAAAATACTCCATACTGAGGCTACAGTATTTTTAAATTTCATCTCGGTTGGTTCAGTATTAAAGGAGCAGTGCGGTTCCGGCGATATAGAAATTTGATTTGTGACAGCGCTCCTTTAAAGGATTTTTTGCGGTGCGAAGTTAAACTTTTTGCCCTCGATTTTAATATTTTTTGTGAAAACCTTACCCTCGCTTCCAATAGCCCACAAAAATTTTTTTTATCCAAATATCTCCAGTGATTCAGGAGATATAACCCCCGAAAATTGCTTTTTTCAAAGATTCTGTACGTGAATTATTGCTCAATGGGTAAAAAATTTAAGTTACAAAATATGCGCTCGAAGAAAGCGGCTATTTTTTACTTTAATTTGATACCTTGATTATTAAGATTGACGCAGTGTTTTTAGAGATATTGCATTTTCGGTACAAAAAACCCGCCGATTTTTTTGCTAAAAATATGAATAGTGGGCAATAAATGTTGGGCAAACTTCATCAAATCGCTGCCATCGTTTGGTGTAAGTCCACGGTTTTTTGTGTGGTACACATAATATCTGGAAAAATACAGCACCAATTTTAACAATCAAGGAATCAAATCTCAACAATCAAGATATCAAATTAAAGTAAAAAATAGGCGCTTTCTTTGAGTGCATATTTTGTTAAATTTTTATACCCATTGAGCAATCTTTCATGTACATAATTGTCGAAAAAACCAATTTTTTGGGGGTCATATTTTCTGATCCACTGGAGATATTTTAATGAAAAAAATTTTGTAGGCCATTGTAGGCATTTTCACCGCATTTTTAGGACTATTTTTATCTTTTATTTTTATTTTTAATAAGTTGGCAAAAAAAATTAAACGATAATCTATGCATTATACCTATTATTTATGAAATTAACAAAAAATTGGGTGAGTTACAAAATTTGCTCAAAGCTTTGAATAGTGGAGCTCTGTTTTGAACTTTGGATCTCAGGGAACATTTTCTCCAAAATTTTTACTCCAAGCGGGGGAGTTCACCTTTGAATGCGAAGGAAAAGAGCTGCACTTTTTTAAACCAATTTGATATTTTTGAATAAATGACCCAATTGATGAACACTGATTGTTTAGAATAAACTTAAATTTTTTGGTAACCAAATGCCAATTATTTAATGGATTAAGAATACCAGGAGTTAAAAAATTTTGAAAAAATATATACAATTAATAAAAAGACTGAGTCCCATAGATTAATATACAGCTCCCTTTTAAATGACCGAATTTTGGAAGCATACTAACTGTGGCTCAAGTAGTATTGATAGCATTATTGTTACAACGAAGAAAATATAACCTCAAATTTTTTTCAGAGGCACACTGAATATTTGACTTAAATTTTGCAAAAAATTGGGTATATGCAACTGTTTTATATCAAAAAACCTTTATTTTCTGTGGTAAATTTTCTTCTAAGCGATTTCTACAACAGTTTTAGTTTTTGTTTTTTTTTCAGTGCGAATAAGAAGACTTCCATGCTTTTTGCAGGAGAGGTTCTACAGTGAATAATATAGATCACTATTTTTTGTAACGAAAATTTTTGCGCAAAAAAACTAGTACTAAATGCACGAAAATTCGATTATACTAAAATATTGCATGTATGCTGAATTTTTTTGCAGATTTTAGTGAACAAGCCAACATTTTTCTTTGGTTATGTATTAATTGTATAATATTTTTATAAATCTATATTTTGCTAAATTGTTAAAAATTATCTGGGATGAATGAAATGAAATATTTTGTCCTATACACGAGCAAGTTGGCATAACCTTTAATGTAGAGGGGTCGGAAATCCAAAATACGCTTTTTACCACACTTTTTAAGGTGCTTTTTACCAATATCATTTGTCGATTTTGACGAAAAAATAGAAAAAAAAACCCAATATTGCTCAAAATACTGTTTTTGCATTTTGAGCTTTTGATTTTTTAAAACATTTGCATACAAACCTTAAAAATAAAGTTTGGAGGGTGCTAGAAGTTTTTTTAAATTAGTGAACTATCCCAGAGCTCTGAGTTCCGAAGCTCCGGAGCGGAGCTCCGCTTTTCGGAGTTCCGAATTTGCGCCCTAATTTATTACTAATTTCATGAATAAATAAACCTTAATGCCAAGGATTATTTTGTCAAAATTTTTTCTAAACTGATTTTTTTCAAAACTTATTAAAACAATAAAAATATTCCTAAAATGTGGATGAACAACTTAAAAAATATTTCAAGCCTAAAAAATTTTAAAATCATTTATTAAAGGGGTGGAGCTCCGGAGCTCCTTCCATTTTAAATGGCTGGAGTTTCGGAGCATGATAATGGTGGGTAGGAACATCACTTTAAATCATTTTAAAGAAATTATTTGTTTATTTTTTGTAAAATTGGAAGGTTAAACCTTTTCCCCTCTTGAGAGTCGGAGGGGGGGCAAGTTTGTTTAAGTTTAGGGACCCCCACGCATTACGTGCCCATGTATGGTCTGTACAAAAATAATGCGTGTCTGATAGAGGAAAATTTTAGTAAGAATATTTCGTTGGCATAATGGTGAATTTACATCACAAAAGAATGATATAGATTAGTGTCCGAGTTATACACTGATGAAATTATCGTACAAATAAACCGTTTTTCCTACGAGATGTGCTCCCTTAAAGTAATTTTTCAGTACGATTTTTTTGCAAAACTGTTGTTTATGTGTTTGTTATGTAAATAAATATAAGGAATTATAAATATAAATATGTACTATAAATATTAGGAATTGTATAAATATTAGGATAAAATTTGGCTGAAATTTTTTTACGGTTTTGCTGGCTGAAATCCTCAATAAAGGCTAAACGTAAGCGCATTTATTACCAAAATTCTTAATTTTAAATAAACTTGCTCCCAGTTTCGAGATTTTTAGGGTGTAACCTGTTTTTTTAACCTTCTCCAGCCATTTGTGCGCCGTTGCTTGTTATTTTAAAACATAGTAAATGTGATTTGTGCATAATATTATGATGGATTTAATAAATTACGTTTACAACTGGTTTATTACATTACATAATAAATCACATTCAAAAATAACACACATTACTTAATAGTTTAAAAACTAGGAATTAATTCCGACAAATGTAACGTGGATTACTTAATAGTTTGACAAAAAATTAAGAGTCAGCAGTTAATAGTTTTGATTTAATAGTTTTTTACTAAACTTTATTCGTGGGGCCTTTTTGTTTCAGGAGTTAATAGTTTTTGACTAAATAATAAAAGCCCAAATCATTAACATCTTTTAGAGAGCAACTGAAAAATCCTTAGGCTGTATGACATCAAAATTTTTACTAGTGCAATTTACCAGTCTTGACAACTAGTTGGTGAACTAGTAAAAAATTATAGTGAACAAATTTTATTTTCACCTAAACAAAATAATAATTTATAAAACCAAACAGTAAAGAACTAATGAAATACGTTAATAGATGTTTCTTAAGAATTTTTTGAACAAATAAAGCAAAAAGTAAGCCGAAATTTAACAATGGCCTATCTAACTTGATTCCCATGCCGACAACTAGTTAAACGAACTAGTTAAAAAAGCCATGGAGATCAGCTTTAGTTTTCACTGAAACAATATAATAATTTATAAAGCGAAACAGTTAAAAAAACAGGGAAAACACGTCAATATTATGTTTATTTTAAAATTTTTTTGATAACTGATGCATAAGATAAGCCAAATTTAATTCTGGTCTATCGAGCTCAATTAATTAATCCCCATGCCAACTAGTTAAATCAACTAGTAAAAAATCCATGGAGAACAAATTTTATCTTCATTACCCAAACAATTGTTAATTTATAAAACCAAACCGTTAAAGTCGGCTTTATTGCCAAAAAAATTGACACTTTTATAGACTTACCTTATTTGTTATTTATTAGTTTATAAATAGATGTTTTTTAAATCTTTCATAAATTTTTAGATTTTTAACACTTTGAATAAAATAATATAGCTTAAACATTAATGTTATATTTTCACAATGTTGATATAGCCAAGGTTTATAACTAGGAATCACCAATAGGTAATATTTATAACTAGGAATCACTAATAGGTACTGTAGTATAAATTTATCAACTTAAAACAAATTTAAAATTCTGAAGTTTTTTTTTAAATAAAAAATATGGTTAAATAATGTTATCCAATTTTGAGGTAATAATCGTAAAATTTAAACAAACTAATGCTGATCTCAATATAGAACTCAATAATTAGTTTTTAATTAAATTTGATGATGTTTATTATTACGACTCCAGTGTGTTTTAATTGACCTCAGGTGGCCATAACAGGGTTGGAGGCTTTTTAACTTTAACAAAAATTACACATTTGAGAACTCCCCCCCCAAATTTTCCCAAGAGAAAGAGAGAGAAACCGCGACATATTTTTTAGCAAAATTTTTGGTTCCAGGTTTATCTGACTGTTCTGTTAACAAAGACTTAATTCGTGATTCTTTTACATTTGCAAATTTAAATCCGTCCAAATTTCCGTCCAAAAATTTGTATATGACCAGTTTTGATGTAAAATCTTTATTCACTGACATCCCTTTACAGGAAACCACTCAAACTAGTGCTAATCATACATGGGCAAGTTGGTCCGGAATGGGGGGGGGGTTTAAACGCCAAATTAGGGGGGGAATTAAAATCCGAGAAACGCAAAATCCCCATATCGTTTTTTTTTTCTGGAGTGACCCATATCGTTTTTCGATTTCAAGGAAAAAATAGGTAAAAAACGATAAAAAAGGTTAAAAAGGCCTTTTTATTGCATTTTTGAGCTTTTTATTGTTTAAAACATTTATTTTGACTTCAAAACTTAAGTTTGGAGGCAGTTTGAAGTCATTTTAAAGACATTTTTTTCTTTATTTTTCCAAAATTGGGGGTTAACCTTTTCTCTCCCCCCACTTCTTCAACCTTTTCTCTCCCCCAAAATTGGGGGGGGGTTAACCCCTCCTCCCTCAAACCCCCCCCCGTGCCCATGTATGGTGCTAATGCCCTTTTTAACAGCAGGAAATGTCCAGAAGATTTTACTAACAAAAAGGATTTGGAAGATTTTATGAAGTTGGCGATTGAAAATAATATTTTTATGTTTAATTCCAAGTTTTATCAACAAATTTATGGATTATCAATGGGATCACCCTTTAGTCACACTTTAGCAAATGCCTTTTTATGTTACCATGAAGATATTTGGTTAAAAAATTGACCCACATAATTTAAATGGGCGTTTTACCGAAGATATATTGATGACTGTTTTATTCTCTTTCACAATCCAAACCACATAAACCATTTCTAGAATATTTGAATTCGCGCCAGAATAACATTCAATTCACTTATGAAGAAGAAAAAGACTCTGTTTTACCTTTTTTGGACATGTCAATTCGAAGAAATAATGATAGTTTTACCATATCTTTATACAGAAAGCCAACTTTTAGCGGAATATATTCTAATTATGGCAGTTTTATTGCACCTTCTTTAAAATATGGCTTAGTTTTAGGACTTTTATCTTGATTGTTTAATTTATCCTCATCTTAACAATTATTTCATGAAGAGATTGCTATTTTAAAATCTATTTTATGTAAAAACAGATATCCATTTGGTTTTATTGACGCTTGTATTAGAAAATTTTTAAACAAGAAATTTAAGTCTAAAGATTTGGAAGTTTTAACCGCAAATAAATTATTTCTTTGCATTGTTTTACCATATATTGGTTTTAACTCTATAAACGTTCAAAAAAACTTAAAAAAACTTTTTTACCGCCATTTTTCTCAAGTTAACTTAAGAATTGCGTTTAAAACTTCTAAATCACTTGCTACTTGTTTTCGTTTTAAAGATGAGATTCCTTTGGGTCTGAAGTCTTGTGTTGTCTATAAATTTCTATGTAGTGGTTGTAAAACCACTTACTGTGATTCTACCACCCGCCATCTTAACACAAGATTGTCAGAACACATTGGTGTCTCATCAAAAACCGGAAAGCAGGTAGTACCAAAAGCTTCAGCAATTTTTGACCATATTTTAGCCTGTAATCAGTTAACAACTAAGCCTAATTTGTCAAATTTTACCGTTTTAGTTTCTGCGTCAAATGAATATTGTTTGAGACTCAAAGAAAGTTTTTGTATTTGTAGGGATCAGCCCGTATTAAATAAAAATATTACTAGCGCTGAGTTATTTTGTTTTTAATTTAGGTCTTTATTTTAATTTTTTTAGTGTTTGTTTTAGCTTTGTCGTCCAGTAGTTCCAAGTAGCCCTTGTGTTAGGTACATCTTGTGCATAGAGTAGCCATAAAATTTGATTCATATAAAATTTTTTTACAACCTTTTAGTAATGATTATGCTAATAGTATCAAAATCTTTTTCTCGTTTTCTGTTTTATAATTGTGCGTTTTATCTATCCTTTATTTTATTTATACCTATTAATTTTCATTTCCTGTGATTTAATTGCTTTTTACTTACTATTTATTGTAACTTTACTACTTTTCTAACAAAAAATGTTTTTGTATTTCAAATGTTTTAACTGAGGATGATCCAAGAACGGGTCAAAAGCTTTTATGATAAAAATAAACGTTTTAACCTTTGTTGCTGTAGCAATTAATAGATTTTTATTTCCTCCTGGCAAATCAGTTGCTTTTATTTTAGACCAAAGGTATGGGGAATCTGTTTTACAGTTGCATAGAAATGCAGAAAAAATGCACTACCAATTACAAAAAGATAAACTTGATCTCCAGTTTTTGCTTAACTGTCGCAATAAAAATATTGTACCAAAGTTCCTTTTTTTCCGCCTTGCAAATACTAGGCTCCGTAAGTCCAACGGGTACTCTATCTGCCAAAGAAGACTCTTATTGGAAGAAATTCGAGGAAAACAGTCTACTATTTGATCTCTGGAACGACAATTATCTTCTGTTTTATCAGCTCTTTCAAATCGAGTATCATCGCTTTGTTTTAATTACCTTGCCTGTATTACCTCAAGTCTCGATAAAAACCTCCTTAAAAAAGAACAACTTGTACAAAATTTTAAGTTTGATCGTCTTAAAAAAGACCAATCTCGTTTTACTTATGATTCAAAAGTCGTCATTCACAACTTTTAATCTTTTGTTTTATCTGATATTCACAAGAGAGTTTTATCGCTTGGTCCTAATTTTTCTCTACCGCCAAAAAAACTTTCAGAGCCAGATTATTTTTTACCATTCGAACTTCTCTACAAATCCGTCCACAAACTGCCAGTTTTCAATGGGAATCTTGAGTTTATCAAAACTTGACTTAAAGAACTAGCTTTATCATCGTTTTATCGCTACAATAAATCCCCGAAACCCCACGTTTTATCAAGAGCGGAAATGGAATCTTTTAAAGAACTTCGCGCTCAAAAGAATTTAGTAATACAAAAATCAGACAAAGGCAATTCGGTTGTTTCATTGCATTGGGACTCCTACAATCATAAAATGTTTGAAATTTTATCTGACCGCACAAAATTTGTTAAAATCAAAATAAAAGAGGATCCTGTTTTAGACAAACGTTTTAATTTTATAATTAATCACGAGGACAAAATTCGGTCAGTTTTACAAAGTTTTAAAAATAAAGACACCTTTCACAAGAGACTTTTGACCGTCTTAATCCTAAAAGATCCCAGCCTTGTCGCTTATAGGGTCTTACCAAAGTTCATAAAAAAAATTTACTGCTACAACCAAATTTATCAGCGATTGGAACCGCGACATATTTTTTAGCAAAATTTTTGGTCCCAGTTTTATCTGACTGTTCTGTTAACAAATACTCAATTTGTGATTCTTTTACATTTGCAAAAGATTTCTCAAATTTAAATCTATCCGAATTTCTGTCCAAAAATCTGTATATGACCAATTTTGATGTAAAATCTTTATTCACTAACATTCCTTTACAGGAAACCACTCAAATTTGTGCTAATGCCCTTTTTAACAGCGGGAAATGTCCAGAAAATTTTACTAACAAAAAGGATTTGAAAGATTTTATCAAGTTGGCGATTGAAAATAATGTTTTATGTTTAATTTGAAGTTTTATCAACAAATTGATGGAGTAGCAATGGGATCACCCCTTGGTCCCACTTTAGCAAATGTCTTTTTATGTTACCATGAAGATATTTGGTTAAAAAATTGTCCCATAGAATTTAAACCGACGTTTTACCAAAAATATGTTGATGACTGTTTTATGTTCTTTCACAATCCAAACCACGTAAAACAATTTCTAGAATATTTGAATTCGCGCCATAATAACATTCAATTCACTTATGAAGAAGAAAAAGACTCTGTCTCACCTTTTTTGGACATGTCAATTCGAAGAAATAATGACAGTTTTACCACATCTTTATACAGAAAGCCAACTTTTAGCGGCATATATTCTAATTATGGCAGTTTTATTTCACCTTTTTCAAAATATGGCTTAGTTTTAGGACTTTTATCTTGATCGTTTAATTTATCCTCATCTTACCAATTATTTCATGAAGAGATTGCTATTTTAAAATCTATTTTATGTAAAAACAGATATCCATTTGGTTTTATTGACGCTTGTATTAGAAAATTTTTAAACAAGAAATTTAAGACTAAAGACATGGAAGTTTTAACCGCAAATAAGTTATCTCTTTGCATTGTTTTATCATATATTGGTTTTAACTCTATAAACGTTCAAAAAAACTTAAAAAACTTTTTTAGGGTAGTGCATTTAATTTCGGCACTTTTCCAAATTGGGCATTTTTGATTTTGGACTATATCTTTGGGAATCCTGGACGGAATACGACGTTTGATAGCTCAAATGAGAGCTAATTATATGTAGACGACTGTCGTGAGCTTATTATTTGTTATGTTATGATATTTTTATGTGAAATTGTGTCATCTATAAAAAATAAAATTGTTACTCGTTTTTAGAACATGGGCATTTCATGATTACACAATAAATTGGTTTAAAAATTAAACTGTCCTGGTAAAATTTAGTCTATTTTCCAAATTTTTAGTCCCCATGGTTCTACGTTCCGTCTGTGGTGAGCAATCGTTATAAAATTAAATAGTGTAAATTTTTTTTACAACCTTTTAGTAATGATTATCTTAATAGTATCAAATCTTTTTCTCGTTTTCTGTTTTATAATTGTACGTTTTATCTATCCTTTACTTTATTTATACCTATTAATTTTCATTTCCTGTGATTTAATTGCTTTTTACTAAACTATTTATTGTAAATTTACTACTTTTCTAACAAGAAATGTTTTTGTATCTCAGATGTTTTAACTGAGGATGATCCAAGAACGGGTCGAAAGCTTTTATGATGAAAATAAACGTTTTAAACGTTGTTGCCGTAGCAATCACAAGTATGTTTTTTTAATTATTTAAACAATAAAATTGATTTATTTTGCGTTTGCAATTAAAAGATCTGCAAGTTGTATGGCATGGGAATTTTTACTTGTGCATTTTACCAGTTCTGACAACTAGTTTGTGAACTAGTAAAAAAAGTTATGGAGAACAAATTTTATTTTCAGCTAAACAAAATAATAATTTTTAAAACTACTCAGTAACAAACAAATAAAATACGTTAATAAATGTTTTTTTAAATTTTTTTGACAGCTGAAGCACAAAATACGACAAAATTTAACACTGGCCTATCCAGCTTAATTTATTCATTTTCGTGCCATCAACTAAAGTTGAATTCTTTCATTGTGGAAATTACTAGGTGGTAAAGTAACCACTCATTTTTCGAGAAATTATCACGTGGAGAGAAACACCTGACGCAACTTAATAATAATAGGCTACATCATCTCTGAAAACTTTTTTTTAATTTTTATTCTCATGCGTTTATTCTTTATTTCTCCTCACGGCGAGCGGTTACGCCCTGAATTTCAGCCTAAAGGTTTTAACTTTAATTTTAAGTTTTGAAAAACCAAAAGTGTCAGTTCGTCTTGGAGTATAAATCTCAGTTAAATTTAATTCAAAAATTAGTTTATGAACTATAAAGCTGTGGTTGAAGGTGCTATAAAATCAATTAAAAGGTCATATTAAGAGGGCGGGCCATGTTTAAAAAGTGTTTAATTTCAAAATCAAGTGCTTCAAATATAGTTATGTTTAACTACCGGAATTCTAGATAAATTTTTTGTTGCTATTATTAGCAATCTTTGTTTTATAGCTTAATTACAATAGAAGATTTACTTTGAATTTATTTACTTAACAGCAGTAGCAGAGTTTGTAACTTTTTCCAGTACTTCTAAGGAAAATTATAGTAATTTATGCTTTTCTAGTTTAATTAAAGTAAAGTAAAGTAAAATAATTATTTATGTCATAAAACACAAAAAAAAGATATAAGACACAAAAAGCACAACACAAGTATACTCACATATATATAGACACTAGGCGGGTAAAGGTTAAACACTAACATACCCCCTATTATTAGAATTTTTTCACACTCATCAAGTAAACAAGTTTAAAATTAATACATTACACAACATAAAATGTATTAATATAATTTGCGAAAGTTTTTGAAGTCGATTAGTTTGTTTAGTAACCCTCTAAAAATTCTGACTGAATTCGTTGAAACCACATTTCTTGGCAATAAAGTCCAAGCTTTAATAACATGTTCTAAGAAAAAATATTTTCGGCAATATATATGTGTGATTATATTACTTTGAATTTTAAAATTGTGTTTCCGTAAAAAGTATTTTGTCTTTTTGAAACTAAAAAAATCGTTACTTTTTAGATCAACCAACCCGTGAACAATCTTACACACCATTATTAAATCTAGTTTTAAACGTCTGAGCTCCAAAAAGTCTTAGTAAAAATCTTTTAATCTTGATTTCTAATCAGTAAAAGGTATGTCATATTTGTAACAAATCATTCTAGTCATAAATTTTTGCACTTTTTCTAATTTGTTGATGTTTTTTAAAAGATAAGGATTCCATACTTGAACATCCGTTTCAAGAATGGGCCTTTTATAACTTTTATAGACTCTAAGAAGCGCGAGCTGGTTTTTTGATTTAAAGCATTTTAAAATTAGAATAGCGCGCGAGTATGCCTTAGCACTAATTGTGGAACAATGGTTTGGAAATTTTAAGTCTTTGGTTACTAAAATGCAAGGTCACGATTTTCATTTATTTTTTAATAGTTGTTTCATCTCGGACATAATCAATTTGTTCAACTGGCTATTTACCCACGCTAAAATATTACACTTTTGGAAAGCGACGTTTAATTGCCAATCTGTGGCTCAATTATTAAAATTTTGTAAAGTTAATTTAAGATCACCATTATTTTTGTCCTTTCGCGCCAGATAAAACTTTCCATCATCCGCAAAAAGTTTGATACCGCATGGGCCTTTAAACAGTTTAATATGTCGTTTACATAAATTAAAAAGAACACAGGTCCCAAAACAAAGCCTTGGGGTACACCCGAAATAACAGATATACTTTCTGAAAGTTCATTTCCTACAGAAACAACTTGTGTTCTATCAGACAAAAAACTGTTTATCCAGTTTAGTAGTTCGAATTTTACCTCATATGATTTTAATTTTTGTAACAACTTAAAATGACAAACGGTATCAAACGCTTTTGCGAAATCAATGTACAAGACGTTGACTCTCATTCTCTTATTTACAGATTTAGTCCATTCATTTAACGATGCTAATAGCTGCGTAGCGTACATGTTGATCGCTTTGATAAAAACCCATACTGCTTGTTAGCGATAAGGTAATTACTGTATAAATAAATTAGTAGTTCATGAACAATAACACGTTCAGCAATCTTACTTGAATAACTACATAATGAACTTGGACGATAATTTTCCTCGCATAATTTTATGCCTTTTTTTAAAAGTGATATTACTATAGCGCTTTTTCACGATTTGGGTAAAATTCTTGTTTTCATCGTCATTTCGTAAAAAATTTGCAAAGGGTAAGCATAAGCCACTTCACAAGCTATAGACTTTACAAAAAGCACAAAAATTATCAGGTGTTTGAGACGTTTTATTTGGCAGATTACGAATCGCTTTTACAACTTTAGCGTAAGAAAAATTAATGGTATGTAAGACAACAGTTTCAGGAACAATTCTAGGAAATTTGGGCAATTTTTTATTTATTTTTTGTGAAAACCGAGGCAAAAAATATTCAGGAAGTTAGCTTTTCCTTGTCATTAACTGTGTACGTAATATAAAGATTTAATAATGGTGGGACCGCAGCTCTTGATTTGGTTTTTGAATTAATATATTTAGAAAAATTTTTAATAATATTACTAATAGCAACGTTTATTTTCATAGTTTCGTTATATTTTTCAACCACATTATTATAGTCTAAACAGTACTGTCAATAATTATGTTTTATATTTTGAAATACTTTTGGCTGTTTTGGTTTTTGTTCTAATTTTTGTGATGGTTGCGCTTGCGCGTTTCTAATTTTTTAATGTTTTTAGGATATTTCAAAAAAACTATTTTTTGTTTTAGTTGTAGGTACAAATTTATCCATGCAATAATTAAGTATTTCAACTAATTTTGACGAAAAGACTTCCACATCTGGACAACCGTGTTCAAGTTTACAATCTTTAGAAATTTCTACCCAATTAATATTTGCTAGAAATTTTAAATTAGCGTTGTAATTTGCTTTTCTAAAATTTGGAACAATTGAAGCCAGTATTGGACATTTTTTAGGTACATCAATTTTAAATTCAATACTACAATGATCGCATGTCGATATCGTAATTTTTGTGTGTAGTCTTAGATTTTACTGGAAGAAATAATTTCTTCAAAAATACGATGATTTGCCCCCAAATTTCCACAAAACCTTGTAAATATGGCAAAATTGTAAAAACATGGTAAATTAGTTTTTATCTACTAAATAGATAATAAGCTTTTAGCTATTTGCAAAAAAAAAACTCAAAACAGTCATGTATTTATATTTATGAATAAGATTTATTTCTATCAAAGAAGGTTTTAACTAGTTGAAATAACTAGTGTTTTTCAGCTAACTAGCTAGTTAACTAATAAGTTAAGTGCTAAAAATTTTAAACTAGTAAGTTAACTAGAAAGTTAATTGCTCAACATTATCAAGTAGTAACTACAAATTAACTAGCACAACTCTGCAATTCAGACCAGATCAAGGATTTAAACGTTTTTACACAAAAAAAATTCTTTGAAAAAATTACAATTGGATATTGCTAAAAGTTGAGACATATAGTATTTAAAAATTTGTGTTTGTGTTAGCAAGCGGGGAAACATGTCTGCGAGTAAGAAAACACACAAGAAAGAGCATTTGTTAGCTGCGATATTCGGTAATTTTTAGTAGAATTTTAAATTTAAAAATATGTTATTCTAACAAAATAACCTAAAAATTCGAAAAAATAAGGCATATTTTTTTAAAAAGTTTTTAATTTAATGGTTTGTTGCTGCCAGCATACAGGCTTGGAATGCTCTCAAATTTTAAATTCGTCATTTTGACAGCTAATTATAAGCTTAATACTAGGATTTTTTACACAAGCATTATATCAAAATTAGTCATATGTGATAAATTTTACATTTTTAATGGTTTTGAAAAAAATTTTGAAAAAAAATTTTGGCATGTGTTTCGCCCCCCCCCCTCCTAGCACCCGGGGGGGGGTTAACCCCTTAAAAAAATTTTAAGATCAACAATAAGGAATAACAATATGATCAAAATTGTACACACGTTGAGCAGAAAGCAAAACAAAGGCTATCTTTTTTGCAGTGTTTTTTCCACATCGGCCTTAGTGATAACGTCATAAAAAAACAATTTTTTCTAACCTTTTCAAAAGATAGCCAAAAGTCTGAGCTATGCTCCGATATTTGTCCCGTACATATTTTACCTCGCGCTATGGAGATATGACCTTTCGAATTTTAATCATTTTTGTATAGACTATGGACCTACCTAGCATTACAAAAATATGAGTCCGCGGTCCCGCCGGGAAATTAGATTTCGTTATGAAACCAATAATTTTTACCAATTTTTTTCGGAAACCGGAGATTAAACAACTATATTAAAACAATTTCGAGTATTTTTTTTAATTTTTGACCATTATTTAGAGCTATATTAAGGGTAACTAACGTCTCTCATATGTAAATTTTTTGGTTCATCAGAAAAAACAAACATTTTGTGATGCTTAATTAAATACAAAAAGACTACGATAATTTTTCAAGTAGATGTTTTATTTGTATATAGTGTTTCCATTTAATTTGAGAGGAACTTTGTTTCGTGGTGGGACCGCCGACCCTATTTTTGTTATGCTAGGTAGGTCCATAGTTAAGTTAAAAAAAAGCTTTAGAAAACAAATTTTATTTTTCCAAAAAAAAATTTTTGAGAAAAATTATAGCAGACAATAATAAATTGTTTTAAAATCTAAAATTTATATAATAATTTGTTAAAAATAATATGTTAAAAAAGGTTAAAATCTGTTTAACTCCGAATTCTGAAACATTTTATCCACTACCGATTTTTTTAATTTCCCGCGCTATTATACATATAACCTAATAAGCGGAACTGCGGACACCTCAGAACACCGGAACCGAAACCGCAACCGCAACCGAATTAAATCGGTTTTAACAAACAAGTGCCTTTTATCCAGCATAGTAAAATTTTACCAGAAAATTATGAATTTATCACGATAATTTTGGAGACGCTGTGTGTAAAATATTGTAAAATCCAAAAGTTCCGGATTATCCGCCGGAACTAAAGAAAAAATTTCTGGAATCCAGATTTGATCTAGAATGATAAACAGGATCACGAAAAAGGAACCAGAACATGCGTTCTATAAAATCCGGAACCTGGAACCGGAACCAGAACAACCATTTGATCTAGAATGATAAACAGGATCACGAAAAAGGAACCAGAACATGCGTTCTATAAAATCCGGAACCTGGAACCGGAACCAGAACAACCATTTGATCTAGAATGATAAACTGGATCACGAAAAAGGAACCAGAACATGCGTTTTATAAAATCCGGAACCTGGAACCGGAACCAGAACAACCATTTGATCTAGAATGATAAACAGGATCACGAAAATGGAACCAGAACATGCGTTTTATAAAATCCGGAACCTGGAACCGGAACCAGAACAACCATTTGATCTAGAATGATAAACAGGATCACGAAAATGGAACCAGAACATGCGTTCTATAAAATCCGGAACCTGGAACCGGAACCAGAACAACCATTTTTTGCCAAGGACATCCAAAACCCAGAAACGAAACAGCCCATGACTAATAAAACCGGTGTTCAATGATATTATGATTTATAATAATAATTTGTTTATAGTATTTAAATTGATTTTTTGTTTAATGTTTATCGTATTTGTTTTGTATTTTTTTGTTTTTTTATAAGCAAGAAACGGAATGCAATTTTCAATAAAAAAATTTCAACAAACAAATTTCTATTTTATATAGTCAAGGCTGTGGCGCAGTGGCAGATCTCATGTCTTGCATTCTGAAGGTCCTTGGATCGAGTCCCCGCTGAGACACACTGCATTGTGATAATAATCTTTGTTAATATTGTTTATGCAGTTTTTATTTGCGCAATTAGCGCTGAGTAACATCGGCTTTGCGTATCCTGCTCTATGCGAAATAAAAAAAACAAGGAGAGATTGGGATTTACACGCAAAAAAAAACAAGCAAACAAACAAATTTTCCACAAAAGCTATTTAATATTAAAGTTGAAATACCGGATTTTAAAGAATGTTTATCAGATTACTCAATTTTTGGAACAAAATGTATATTTTCAAGGGCTAAAATTGACTGATTTTATGAAAGTAAAAAAATTCTGCGCTTTAATTTGTTTTTTTTTTTTAATGTGATAACGTTTAATATTTTCCCATACAAAGTTACTAGGTGAGCCAAGAATATTTTAAACATAGTCCGCCGTATTAAGAAGTGTCGTCCATGTTTAAAAAGTGTTTAATATCAAAATTAAAAACCTCAATTTTGGGTATGTTTAACTACTGCCATTCCAGATAATTTTTTGTCTTTGCCATTAATAGCGGTCTTTTTTTTGCCATTAATTGCTGAATTACAGTAGAAGGTTTACTTTGAAGTTGTTTGTTTAACAGTAGCAGTGCAGTTTGTAACATTTTCCAAATATTTATAAGGAAAATATGGTATGCTCTTCTAGTTCAAGAAAAAATGGATTATTGCGTAAATTTTTGCGTATTTTTAGATTTTACTAGATGAAATTACTTCTTTAAAAAAAACAATAATTTGTTCCTGAATTTTTACATTTCCTTCTAAAATATGGCAATCGTAGTAAATTATTTATCATCAAATATAAAGATAATAAACTTTTAGCTATCTGCAAAAAAACTCGGCAATGTCAATTATTTATATTTGAGAATAAAATTTATTTGTATTAAAAAATGGTTTAACTAGTTGAAAAAACAAGTGTTTATCAGCTAACTATCTAGTAACTAGTAAGTTAATTGCCAAAAATTTCAAACTAGTAAGTTAACTAGTAAGTTAATTGGTAAAAAATGTAAACTAGTAAGTTAACTAATAAGTTAAGTGGCCCATGTGAACAAAACCCTCCCATACTAGAACAACCCGGTTTTACTTGTGGTTTTGTTTTTTTTTTTTGGTTTGGTTAGATTTGTTACAACTTTAATTTCTTAGTCTTTGTTACTTTTTTTGGTTTTGTTGGCTTTCTTAGATTTGTTAATGTAGTTGACCTTGTTTTATTCTTTCGTTGTGTGGGTTTTGTTATGCTAGTTGGTTTTGCTAACATTGTTGACCAAGTTCATTTTGTTGGATTTGTTAACCTAGTTGACCTTGTTACGTTGTTGGTTTTGTTAACCTAGTTGACCTTGTTTACCTTGTTTGTTTTGTTGGATTTGTTAACCAAGTTGACCTTGTTTGTTTTTTTTTTAGCTTAGTTAAATTTGTTAGCCTAGTTGACCTTGTTAACCTAGTTGACCGAGTTGACCTTGTTTACTTTGTTTATTTTTTTAGCCTATTTGGATTTGTTGACCTAGTTGACCTTGTTGACCTAGTTGACCTTGTTTATTTTTTCAAACCTAGTTGGATTTGTTAGCCTAGTTTACCTTGTTGACTTTGTTGATTTTGTTGGATTTGTTAACCTAGTTGACCGAGTTGAGTTTGTTTACCTTGTTTGTTTTTGTAGCCTAGTTGGATTTGTTAGCCTAGTTGACCTATTTGATCTTGTTTTTTAAGCCTTGTTGGATTTGTTAACCTCATTGACCTTGTTAACCCCTTTGATCATATAGTATTCGTGATCACGTCATGCGTGTTTTGCTCTGTGGGAATCGTTGTGGAAGGAGCTGCTAAAATCACTTTTAGCCAATTAACGCTTGGGAAAAAATTGGATCTGCATTGGATGAAAGATCTTAATTTTTTTGAAAGTTTTAATTGGCTAAAATGATTCTAAAAGGTCATAACTCTTTGAGGGTCTTAAACACTGAACATATTCCTTTTATATGGGAGGGTTTTGACTATATTTTTGACTTTTGACTAGTTTTGACTATATTTTTGGTTTTGTGTAAACAAAGCTGTGTGTTTTTAAAACTGTGTTTTTATTTCGGTTTATGCATGATTGTCATTTATCAAGTGTGCTTTAATATAATGCGTATAGCCATAATACCTTGCCCCATTTATTTGGAAAATATTTTCCTTTAAAATAAACATACAAAATTAACTTAAAACCGTTAAAAAGAAACAAACAACCAAACCAAAAAACAACAATAACAGTCCGTTTTATTTTAAAAATATCGTCATTCCAAACAAAAAAATACAGAAATAAATTCAGAATCAATTCCTTTGACAAAAAACAACCAAAACCAACAAAGCCAAATCACCAAAAAATATAAAAGAAATAAAGTTTTTGCATGTAATTATTTTTTTGTAAAATCTATTTTTATATACCAAACAGAAATATGGACTATGAATGAATAAAAATAATAATTTTTTACAGTAGGAAGTAAGCCTGAGGGTAGAGAAATTAAAAATATAAAAAGTGAAGTAAAGTCAAAATTTGTTCTTTAAAACTAATTTCAAATTTATAATTATAAATGAATGGGTTGTAAAAATGTTTAAAATTAAAAAAATAATATGAAATATGTTCCACCCTTTTTCAGCAAAACATAAAAATATTATCTGTGATTAAAACATTAGTAAGATGGGTTTATAAAAACGCTAGTTGCTTCCTACCTACAAAACGGCAACATATGAAACTGTATAATTTACTAAACCGAAATGCTACAAGTTGGTGACAAATAAAAAACGAACGTGTTTTAGCAAAACCCATTGAAAACTTTATTTTTAATATTATAACGTGTTTCAAACGGCCTTAAAATTTTGATAATGCTTTGAAACTGCAAATTTACCCTAATTTTGGTCCAAAAATAACCAAATTCTCATTTTGTGAACTGCCAAACAGTCTGTTTAAAATTATTAGGAATGGCTTAAACATTACTGAAAATTACAGAATCTACTTAAAAATGAAATTTAAGCGCTGTTTATTTAATTTTTGTTTAAAATTATATTAATTATTTATAATCCTGTTTATTTTTTACGAAATATTCGCGATCCATTTTTCTTTATTGGACTATGGTATGGTTATAATTGTTGCAAATGAAAAAAATAAAAAAAATAAAATTAACATTATTAAAAAAACAAATTGCAAATCGACTTATCATACTAAAAAAAAGCAAAAAATAAAACGGTCATTTTTTAGATTAATATCTGTTTACCAATTTTGTGAAAAAATTTATGGCTTTTTAGATTTGTCGCTTCCAGATAGCCTTCGGGTTTAGTCATTTTTAGTGTTGTAAAAAGTAATGATTTTTAATTATTGTAAGTAAAAGTAATTTGTGATTTTTTTAATTTAAGTAAAGTAAAAATAAAAATAACGGTCAAGATTTTATATAAATAAAGTAAAAGTAAAACTAAGACGTATTTTTTAAGTAAAAGCAAAAGTAAAAGTAAAAAAAAGTAATTTTAAAATGGAGAAAAACATCGATTTTTTTAACTCCAGAATTCCGTCCCAAAGTTTTTTTGCTAATTTTATGTATAAATTTTCATTTTAAGAAGTTTTTTAGTTTTGAAATAGTGGTGTTTAGCGTTTTCCGGCTTAAAAAACTTTTTTTTTATTTTCCAACAAGCCCATTGAAAATCAAATAATTGAAATAATTTATATTAAGTAGTTGCAGAAAAAAATCCGAGTAAGAATAAAAGTAAAAGTAATTGAAATTTTAAAAGTCGAGTAAAAGTAAAAGTTATTTAAAATTCGTTATTTTAATAGTTTAAGCAAAAGTAAAAGTAACTTTTTACAACACTTGTTTGCTGTTATTTAATCTTTTTCCTCAATATTTTTGGTGTTGATTGCCTTTCTTTCCGCGGCACCTCTTTATACAAAAAATTTTTATTTGCAACTAGTTTATAGCTATTATACGCTTGGTTTGGTATTACAAAATCCTAGTAGAAATTAATTTATGATTTTTTTCTACAAATATTTTAGGGGCACTTTTTAGAGGCCAAGAAGTAATTGATGACACATCACATTATAGTCGCATTGCAATGGTAACACAAAAAATTTTTCTATATTGCCTTCACCCTGGTATGTAAATTTCCCATAATCTTTATTATCTTCGCATTCCCAGATGTATTTAAATTTCGTTACTTCACCCGTTTTCTGATATTCGGACTGATAGCTGCATTTGACATTGTTCTTATTTTGGCATTCCGCTAATATTTTATTGTCAGCAATTTGATTGCGGTGACTGCACTCTATTCCACTTTGATCGTTTTTGCATCTAACTGTATCACCATCAGTTGTGCATGATGTGAGAAGCTCTAAAAAATGCAATCAATTATGCAATACATTGAGTTTCTTTTAAAAAACAATTGATAAAAAAGGATAAAGTAATTTCTGAGAACTTTTTATGTTTATATTTTTTTACACATACACTAGCACTTAAAATACTAATTGATCCTATTAAAAATCAAACGGTTTCATGCAAACAAACTATTTTTTAATAAAAAAAACCTTTATTTTTTAGGTTTTGCTTAGGCTTAGGAAAAAGTTTTTTGTCTTTTTTATATTTGGTATTTGGCAATTCCCCTAAGTTTTGTTAAGTATTTATTACAAGTCACTGAAGTGACAACCACTTTGTATATAGACCGATTTTTAAACGTTTGTTGGTTAATTGAACTAACAACAAATGTTTAATTAAAACTCTAAAATGTACACATGTGGACAAATGGGTTTGTAATAATATTTTCTGTTTAGGAATATTTCCTTGGGGCAAAAGTTACAAACGCACTTTTTGAAACTGTCCGTTTTTAAAGAGGTAGGTGGTGACGCTGGAGTGCAGAGCTCCCAGACGCGCAAGCTACAGTGATATTGAATTCATAAAACTTTCGGATTGGGTCTGCTGAACTCCAAAACCTACCCTTTAAGAAAGAAAGAAAGAAAGTTGATTGTTGCAAAAGTTACATTTACAGCAAATACAACAGGCTGTACTGACATAGGTTAATAATTAAAATACCAAATAAAATCATTATAAAACAAATAAAGCAAATTATTTAAAAGTTTAAAAAACAAAAATATTTGGACTTAAGTAACAATTCAAACATACATAAATAAGCACATAAACATCACCATCACCTAAATCAAATTTGTTAAATAAAATCACGAAAATCAATTTTTTTGAATAAAAACAAAAACAAGAAAGTGTGAAGAGGAAATTTAAAAAGTAAAACTCATAGATTTTTTTCTAAAAAATCTTACAGTACATCTTTTGGTAAACAATTAATCTTTTGTTCCACATGTCAACAATGCATATTAAAAAAAACAATAAATCACGTCTATAAAGTTTACCTATTAATTTTAAGTCATTTGAACGGGTTTTGCTATTTTTCTCGTTCCAAAAATTTTTCTAAAGGTATATCAACAAGTTGATATAAAATTTTATAACAAACTAAAAGGTCATTGCGATTTCTGCAAACCTAGAAGACGGAGTTGACCTTGTTTGTTTTTTAACCTAGTTGGATTTGTTAGCCTTTTTGACCTAGTTGACCTTGTTTACCTTGTTTGTTTTGTTAGATTTGTTAATCGAGTTGACCTTGTTTACTTTGTTTGTTTTTTTAGCCTAGTTGGATTTGTCAGTCTAGTTGACCTCGTTAACCTAGTTGACCGAGTTGACCTTGTTTACAATGTTTATTTTTTTAGCCTAGTTGGATTTGTTGGCCTAGTTGACCTTGTTGACCTAGTTGGCCTAGGTGACCTTGTTTATTTTTTCAAACCTAGTTGGATTTGTTAGCCTAGTTTACCTTGTTGACCTTGTTTGTTTTGTTGGATTTGTTAACCTAGTTGACCGAGTTGACCTTGTTTACCTTGTTTGTGTTTGTAGCCTACTTGGATTTGTTAGCCTAGTTGACCTTGTTGACCTTGTTTACCTTGTTTGTTTTTTAGCCTTATTGATCTACTTGACCTTGTTCACCTTGTTCGTTTTGTTGGATTTATTCACCTAGTGGACCTTGTTTACCTTGTTTTTTTAAGCTAAGTTTGTCTTGTTAATCTTGTTAATCTTGTTGATCTTGTTAGTTAGTTCTGTTAAGCTAGTGGTATTTTTAGGTGGGTTTAGAAGGTTTTCTTAACTTTGTGTAAGCCTTAGCCTAAGCCCAAGGCTAAGCCTAACCTGAGGCTAAGGCCTAAGACCTGAGCCTAAGCTTAAGCTTAATCCTAAGGAAGCCTAAGTCTTAGCTGAAACCTAAGCCTAAATCTAAGCCTAAGCCTAAGAATAAGGCCAAGTCTAAGCCTAAGTCTAATTAAACTATGATTTTACACGGTAGTTTTTTTTATTTTAATGTTAAGTTCAACTGTTTGTTTGGTGTTGTATTTGAATTTAATTATAAAATAAATTCCTAGCCTTGAATTTCCATCCTTAGTGAGTTTTAATTTCTTATGTTTTGTGTGTGTGTGTGTGTGTGTGTGTGTGTGTGTGTTTGTATGTATATGTGTGTGTGTGTGTTTGTGTGTGTGTGTGTGTGTTTGTGTGTTTCGTTGTGTATGTGGGTGTGTGTGTGTTTATGTATGTATTTGTGTGTGCGTTTGTGTTTGTATGTGTTTGTGTGTGTTTGTGTGTGTATGTGGGTGTGTGTGTATGTATTTTTGTGTGTGTGTGTGTATGTAACTAGGTTAACAAGGTCAACTCGGCCAACTAGATCAACAAAGTCAACTCGGTGAACTAGGTTAACATGGTTAACAAGGTCAACTCGTTCAACAAGTCCAACTAGGTAAACAAGGTCAACAGGTCAACAAGATAAACTCGGTCAAATAGTTAAAAAAATTAACAAGGTCAACTAGGTCCACAAGATAAACTCGGTTAACTAGGTAAACAAGGTCAACTAGGTCAACTAGGTTAACAAAACTTTGGACTAGGTACCTAGCTATTTTTAACTCGGACTACTTTTTTCTGAAACCTAGTTTGGGGGGGGTTTGTTCACTTCCTTTTTTTGGCAAAAAAATCGCTGGTTTTTTTTACAGAAAACGCAATATCTCGACAACTACTGCACTAAACTTAACTTTCAAGGTATTAAAATAAAGTAGAAACTATCTTCTTTTTTTGAGTGCATTTTTTGCAGCTTAAATTGTAATATCCATTGAGAAAATTTTCAAGTGCAGAATTGTCAAAAAACGCCATTTTTAGAGGGTCATATTTCCTGAACCACTAAAGATATATTGATGAAAAAATTTTTGTGTGTTATTTAGGGCAGAAGTAAGGTTACATATTTACAAATTACATAGTTACAAATTATGTACTCGAAGAAAGCGGATACTTTTTATTTTAATTTATTACCTTGGTGATTTATTATCTTAAGATTGGTGCAGTATTTTTCGAAATATTGCGTTTTTCGTACAAAAAAACCTCGATTTTTTTTGCTAAAAACACAAAGTGAAGGAAAGAAAGGTTGAGCAATTTTCAGAAAATCTTTCCCGTCGTTTGGTGTTTTTAACGGAAAAGTTGCGGGTTTTTTGTACGGGAAACGCAATATTTCAACAAATACTGCACCACTCTTAAGGATCAAGGTATTAAACTAAAGTAAAAAGTGCTGCTTTCTTTCAGTTCCATAATTTGTAACAAAAACCGTTATACCCGTTGAATAATCTGTCACGTGCAGAATTGTAAAAAAACGCCATTTTTGGAGGGTAATAACTCTTGAACCACAGGAAATATTTTGTTGAAAATTTTTTATGGGCTATTGAGGCCAGGGATAAAGTTTTCAGAAAAAATTATCACAATCGAAAACAAAAAAGTTTGATTCCGAACTTCAGCTTTAAGTGTTCTCACCAAACCAAAAATATGATTATTTAAAGAGATTTATATCAGTGAAAAGAGGAGTTAAGCTCAAGTTCATCCCTTTTACCTGAACCACCTTCTATTGATAGAAACGATTGCTAAATAGTTGTGTTCTCTGCGTTTACTGAGTTTCCAAATTTAAAAATTAATTGATTCTTTCATTTCCTTATTTTTTATTGTATGTTTGTATTTTCTACGTATTGCAGGTGTGGATAAAATTATTTATAAAATTATTTATAAACTTTTGTATAAATTATAGAAAAATCTGGAGTAACCGGAAAATTTTTAAGGTAGATTGAATCTTTTTTAGTTGGAAGACAATTTTAGGTTGTAATCAATGACCAAAAATCAACGTGTTATAAAGTCATCAGTTCTGTTCCACAAGAGTCTGTACTTGGGCCATTCTTGTTCTTGATCTATATCAACAATATAATTGATTGTATCCACCATTCACAAATTAAACTCTTTGCGGATGACGCAAAGATTTATATTAGTTTTTCGTCTGGAGATGAGATCAACAAAACAGCTCAATTAAAGAGTGATCTACTAAGAGTTGCTGAGTGGTCAAAAATCTGGCACTTTGTTTGGCTAAAACCAAATGCAAAGTGATTTATATAGGTTTTAAGACTAGAAACTTCTAATTTAATTATGCCATAGATGGAAACATTCTTTTTAAAACAATTCTTAATAAAAGATCTCGGCGTTCATAGATCAGAAACTCCAGGTTTTTCTTAGAATTGTGAAATAACTGCAAAAAAAACGGTTACAAACATCATCATTAATTTTTTATACGTTTAATTCAAACAATTTAAAAAATCTTCTCCGAGCATACAAAACTTATGTCAGTCAAAGTATATAAGACTGATAAAAACTTGGCACTAAAAGTTAACGAAGCAACTTTTAAAACGCAAAATCAAAGCGATAAGTTAAATTTAAAAGAAAAACTTACCAATAAACAGTTGGTTACCTCAAAAAGTTGTAAACAGAAAGACAGAAATAAAACAAAACTGGAAAGAGTGGCACTTCGAAACAAATTTTCAAAGGCAAGGTGCACATTTTACCAGCTAGTTTTAATCCTGATCGCCTATTACAAACTTTTTGAAGTTTTAAATCTCAAAAAGGTCACTTATTTCAAACGACGACCGCACGATTTTTGCAAACAAATTAAAACGAGTGAGAAAAACGAATTGGCAAAAATAAGACACAAAGACGGCTTTAAAACGAAATATCAATTCTTGAAAAGTGTAAAAAACGTGAATGGCGGAAGCCCAAAAACAGTAAAAATTATTTTTGTGCAGAAAATCGTGTAAATTTCACCAAGAAACGGTATTGGAAAGAAAACATAAAAATAATCATATAGACCAACGTTATAAAATAAACACTGTTCAATGCAGATCATTTCAAGACCGGATCAGGGATTATCGTGGGAAAACAATTCAAATGATCAATGCGCAAGTCAATTAAACAATTTAGTCAACATCTTTGGGATAGGAACAAGTCGAGTTACATTGAAAACCTCTAGTGATCTCTGATATTTTTTTGATTATTTTTATGTCTGGTAATTTTATTAACTACTAATTTAGTGTGTATTACTTGTTTTTTGTAAACCCACTTATGTCAGTCAGTCGGGGACGACTGATCTTGGTGAGGGAGCTGTGACGTTATGAGCGTCTGAGCGCGAGCGGTCAAAATAAAAACAATAAACTTTTAGTCGTTTAAAAATTAATAAAATAAATTCTAAATAAATTACAAAATTCTTGGGTATAAATAGACCGCTTTCGCTCACGCTAGTCAGTTTGGGACTTTGTCCTCTCAATAAACAGTTGCGACTACCACGGATTTGGATGAACATTGCAGGGTTAGGGCCAGCCTTGAAGAGAAGCCCTCTGACTAAAAACCTAAGTAAAAATTTAGGTTAATTGCACAAACAGTGCATAAACTAAAAAGGCTCGGTTCCAAATTGAACCTTGCCCAAACAAAACATTTTCTTTTCCACATCACGTACAAATCCTAGTCCCAGGTTTGTGTCAAATATTAATTCGTCACAGTATTTTGTTTTGAAAACCAGACGCACCCTGACCTTTTTCTAGATTCCAAGTTTTCTATTCCGGGTCTACCCTTTAGAAATCCAGTAAGTACCGAAGGGCTTCACCTTCCTCCCATAATTGAAGATGCAATTGACTCTGGGTAACCAACCATCGACCCCCTTATATCTGCCAAAGCTATACTCACTTGGAGCTGAGTATGCTATTTTTATTTAAAAAATAACATAAGTAAATTATTTGAACAATAATGCAAATTAAAATAATTAAAACGACTTTTCGTTTCAAAGTGCTGTGAGTTACTTTTACTTTTTACTTTACTTTTTTTATTTTTTTTCATTTTTGTTTAAGTATTAGAAAGGACTGATTTTTATGGTTTTTTTAAAGTATTTTTTGAGTTTTTAAGTGCTTAATATTAAAATAATATCATTTTACTATTTTATACAGGGATTTTGTGACGTTTATTAGAAGAAGAAGATGAAAAATATATTCTTTTTTAGCAATAGTAACATATCAAACAAAAATATTAGTGCCACAATTGGCGTATCACAAAAGAAAAGTACATAGGATGCAAACACAAAATTAAAAAAAGTACATAGGATGCAAACACAAATACAGATAAACAACCACTATAAAAAACTTAGATGTAAAAAAAGATTTTGTTTAAATGCAAGTTCAAAAAAAAGATTTAAAAAAACTTGTGTATGCGATCCAAATGCAACACAGTAAAACAACTCAATATTACTATAAATTATGCTAAAAACGGCTTATAATGCAGATGCCTTTAAATAAGCATCTGCACTAGTTCTAAGTCTATAAAAGGACTACATAAGAACCATGAATTAATTACCTAAAATTTTTGACGGAATTTGCAGACACATGAGTTGAGTTTAAATTATTTCAAATAAAAATAGCCCTATTTAGGAAAGAAAATTTTCCTACGTTAATTTTACTGCCTTCTATCAAAAGTTCAAAAGGGTGTCCTCTAGTGGGATTATGATTAAAGAAGGAAAAATTCTTTAGTTAAAAACAAGTTTTGTTTTTAAAAATTTTATAAATTTTAAACAGATCAGTTTTGGCTCTGCGGTCAGAAGGTTTTTAAAGCTTTAAGAAATCGACGGTATTGTCATAGTTAGTGTAATTAAGCCCACAGCTTCTAACCAGTCGTCTAGTAAAACTTTTTTGGTCTTTTTCAAGTAATACTATAATTTTTTTGAAATGTGGGTTCCATACAAGTGATGCCTAACATAAAATAGGCAATAGGCCCAACATAAAATTTATATGCTCTTACTTAATTTTTTAGAGATTTGTAGGTTTCGGTTTAGAGTTTACCAATTCGTGGAAAACTTTGTAATTGGGGTGAAATTTTTTGAACACCTTTTAAAAACTAGTTTTTTTTATTTTTAGCTTGGTTACAGCCTTCGAAAAAAAACCTTTCTTACTGGGAAACTTCTGTTTTAATGTGGGCTCGTTTATAAAATTTCATTCACCCACAAGACAAATTATCAAAACACGAAATGTTGAAAACGAGATTTTGAAAGACGTAATTAAAACAGTCGAAACTTCCGCACACCAAACGCACACCAACTTTTTAATGAAACAAAAACAAGAAACAAACATTTCTACGATCTTTAAAAAAACTATTTTAAACCATACATTTGAGTTAAAAATCCGCAAATACGTGCGCAACGATTTAGGTGGGCACCTAAATGAGTTAGGTGGGCACCTAAACGGCTTAGGTACGCACCTAACTTAGGTCGATCTCTGGAACCGGCCCTGAGGTCTCATTCTGAAGAAACGCTTATACTTACCGCGATAAATCCATTTTAATAAAAAAAAATAATATATATTGTAAATTAATAAAACTGCCGCATATAGTAGTGAAAATAAATGCAATGATTTTCTTTAAATTTTTTTCTCCCGCCTTATAACCACCTTGCGCAAAATCATGGGTGGCGCGGGAGCGCCACGGGGCGATTTAGCCCCGTGGCGCCGCGCCAACCATAATTAGAGAACGTGGGTAAATTTTGAAATTCAGAACCTTCTTCTTCTTCTTCTTCTTCTTCTTCTTCTTATTATTATTATTATTATTATTATTCCAACGCTCCATTCTAAAAAACGATATTCCTCATTCGTTACTGAATGATCAAAAATAAACATGGGCTCATTAGAAAGAAGAAGGAATTACGCAACTTTTTTAGGAAGCACTTTTTTCATTTAGGTCCTTGTTATCGATTTATTGATCAAAATAAAAAAATTGAAAAATAGACAAATAAAAACTCCCAGCCGCACAATAACAGCCTTTTGGCAACAATAAGGATTGTACAGAGCAGACAACCAACATCCCCTCATAAAAACCGCACAAAAATAGCAGACCGGTTTTAATTGGTGGCAGAAACGGCGCCAGTTCCCAGCGCCATCTGCTTCAACCGCGCGGAAAACGGCAAAAACAACAGAGTACTTTTTTTAATTCTTGCATTACTGATGACAAAATTAATTCAAAGTTTTATTTATTAAAAAAATAATAATAAGCGTCGGTGGCGCGGGAGCGCCACGTGCCGGTAATCATCGGTGGTGCGGGGTGCCAACTGCAATTTAACCCACGGCACCGCGCCAACTATATTTAGACAACGTGAGTAAATTTTGTTATTCATGTTCATCATCTTATTATTATTATTATTATTTTTACTTTAAAAATTATAATTGCAATCATTGGCGCACGGCATCGCGCCAACTATATTTAGAGAACGTGGGTAAACTTTGTCTGGAGCGCAACTGCAACGCACTAACTATAATTAAACAACGTGGGTTAATTTTGTAATTTAAATTCTTCTTCTTATTATTATTGTTTTTTATTTTATCTCGGCAATGGAATGATTATAAACATATGTCATTGCGCAGCTAAAACTATAGTTTATTAGGCTATTGTTTAATTTAATTCAAAAAAAGTGGTAGACTAGCTTTGAAAAATGCTCTAAGAATAGAGCAGGAAAAAGAAGCGATTTTTCCCCGGGCGTATGTTTAAACAGAAAAGATGTAGACTAGTCTGAGATGGACATTATGTGGACTATAGGAAATTTGCATTTGGTTTGGCCAGCTGCTCACTAAATAAAAATTTCTACGATATGATAATGATTTGTTTATACATTGATCTAATCACACAGCACTGTTGCATTTTTTTTTAGTTTGATGAAATGTCAATTGAAAAAATCATACTCACAGCAATCTTTGACAAGCGCGAAATCGCCACTTTTTCAAATTCATAGTTGTTTCTTAACATACAAATATAACTTTCTAATTGAAAAAGTGGCGATTTCGCGCTTGTCAAAGATTGCTGTGAGTATGATTTTTTCAATTGACATTTCATCAAACTAAAAAAAAATGCAACAGTGCTGTGTGATTAGATCAATGTATAAACAAATCATTATCATATCGTAGAAATTTTTATTAAGTGAGCAGCTGGCCAAACCAAATGCAAATTTCCTATAGTCCACATAATGTCCATCTCAGACTAGTCTACATCTTTTCTGTTTAAACATACGCCTGGGGAAAAATCGCCCCTTTTTCCTGCTCTATTCTTAGAGCATTTTTCAAGGCTAGTAAAAATCTAGTCAATGTGCGTATTTTATTTTTTTTTAAATTAATCCAACGGGAGAAAATATTTACCCACCACTCGCGTTGGATAAATTCTTATCCTTAAAACAATAAAAAAAATTGACTCCAGTTTTAACCGGGGTAAAATTGATTTTTCACTCATCCTTGCATTGCATCCTTAAACACGTAAAAAATTATCCTGGGATATTTTTTAACTGCGCGTCAGAATGCGACCCCTGGTCTTGTGTAAAGCCCATTTCAAACGATTCAACGTTTAGAACGTTTTTCAAACGTTTTGCCGTTGGACCATTGACACAGCGTTTGAGAGAGAAACGCGCGCAAGACTGAAAAATGTTAGTCGTATATTTTCTATACACACGGCGCGCTGGTTTGCGGGCGTTAATAAAACCCTCAAGTGGAAAACATTATTACTACATATTAAGTTATTATAATAGTGTTTAAAACAAGTTTTAGTTTCTATTAATATGTTTAATACTTAAGCGGTTTTTAACTTGCGGTAATGATTTGTACCTGTACAAAAGCTGACAGGGTGATCCCAAGTTCCGTCGTTTTGACATGTTAGAAGACTCGTTCCAGCAGCCTTATATCCACTATCACAATGAACCGTAGCTGTGGTGCCAGGAGAATGCATTCCGCTGGCTAATACGCTGTTGTAAACAATGTGGCCAGAGCTGATGGGTTCCAATGCCGGACAATCTTAAAATGTACCTGTTAGCGATGTTTATTTATTTATTAGCAATGTGTTTAATAGCGGTAAGCTTTAAACTCTCCCGCAGTATATTGTACTGATTTTTTAATAGTAAATTCATGTTATATGTTTTAATTGTGTTTAAAAATTTTTTGTAAGCTGTTTTTGTCAGGGCTATTAAAAAACTTTAATATATATTTTAAAAATGTAGTTGAAACAGGGTGTTGGATGTGCGCCACCAAATCTGCCGCCAAACTGCCGCCAAATAGCCGCCAAATCGCCGCCCAATCGCCGCCATTTAAAAACTAAGGTTTTAACTCAGTTGTATGTAATTAAATAATATTATGCTCACATTAAAAAATTTTTTATAATACAAAAAATTGTTAATCTTTTTTTATTATACAAAAAAATGAAAACAAAACCGATTTGTTTTTCTTCACTTTTCAAAAAGTAGTTATAGGCAGACTATAGCCTATTGCGCCGTGGAGCATATTGCTCTGTAGCAGCATAGCTATCAATTTTCAGTCATAGCTAGCATAGCATGTCATAGCATAGCTATCAATTTTTGCAAACTGTCAGATTTTATTCAGACCCAGACGAAAAACATTCACAAAAAATATAAGTCAACATTTACATTAAGAAATCCTGGGTGAATTATGTATGATGCATTGCTAATTTACATGAACACTTTGGGTAGGAAATACAAGGTTAAAGAAAACAAAAATAAAAAAAATGTAAATTAACTTTTTTTAGAAAAACTTAAACATTAATGAAAAAAATTTTAATAAACTTCTGCAAAAAAAGTATTAATATAGAAAAGATTTGAAGTTAAACTGGCGACAAAATCTAAAACACTTGAAAACTGTCTAAGTAAAAAAATAATCAAAAATTTAGTTAATAGCGGATTTGAAGTTTTAATTTACCTATCTAACCAAGGGGACTTAAAATGGCGTCCCATAATTTCAAACAGAACTCCTCTAAATTACAGAAAGGCGTCGTTTAATAACCTAAATGAATTTGAAATAATATGATCCGAATTAAATTAATAACTCAATTGAAGAGTAATTTTCCAGATTAAAGCAGAGCTCGCTCCTGCCAACTGTAGGATGGCTCCAGTGGTTTACCTAAATGAAATGGGATAAAACCGAGTTAGGATTGCGCAGTAAAGTGGTATACTAGCAAAAGAAACATTACCTTTCTGAAAAAAATTTAAAAATAGCGCATCTGTCATTTTTTGAAGGATTTGACTTTTGACTTCTAAGTGTTGGATAATTCAAAAACGCCAGTTTTATAAACAACTTAAAGTTTTTTTTTTAAATAAATCCCACAAAATCACAAAAACACGTTGTTTTTTGTAGTACTGTCCGCGCCGCATGAGTTTTCACGTGTGGGTGTAATACCATAAATATATAATATAGTTATATATTTTTGGTAATATTGTCCGACACAGGAAAACTCATGCGGCCTGGACAGTATTACAATTTTGAGTATATATGAAGTGAAATTAAATTAATAAATGGCTATTATAATAGCTTCTTGTCCATTTTAATTTCCTGAATTAAAATGGCTACTATGCCATTATAATGAAGGGTACCATTCAAAGGGAAAGGCTCATTTTGATGCCTACTTTTATTTAATTTTTCATAAAAGAAGTTGCAAGTTTTTCGGTATATTATAAATTTTTTTTGTTGTAGGGTACCTAACTTAATTTTTATTTAACCTAACTTGGCCGCCTATTTTTTATTTTCTTGGATAAGTTTTTTCTGGTTTACTCAATCGACCCAAGATATGGTCTAAAATTCAAAAGACAGCTATTTTTGTTGTTACAGTGCAAAATTAAAAATTTCTGTTACAGTTAAAGACCAGCGGAGGAAAGTTTTTTTATAACGGCCGAAATTAATGCGCGTGCCAATAGTTTTGGCCATTTTGAAAAAACTGGCTATAAATATTGCTGAAACGAACAATAAAAATTTTTAAAGGTTGTAAACTTATCTTTAGGTGTTGGTACATATAATTTACTTTTTTTCCCGTTTGAAAACTTTTATAGTTATTAACAAGACTTTAAACCATGTCAAAACCTTAAAAAGACAACTGTTAATAACCTGTTTTTTTTGTTAAATTTTTTTGGTATGAAAATCGTCAAAATAAGTCAAACGCACAAAAAAATCGTTATAAATACGTACCATGATATACCATGATAGTACCATGATATTCGACTATAGTATAAGAACGGTAGGTTCTTTCATCTAAATTTCAAGGTGGTCGAAATTAACGGAATTTTAAAACGCGATTGAAACTGCTTTGGAAAAAATACAAAAACATGATAATTAACAATTTTGAGCACTAAATTGAAGTTATTTATTGCCTCATTTTAAATTTGATGCAGCTTAAACACAGAAAAAAATCCTGAAAATCACATAAAATGCTAATAATGCGGAATCACACGAATAAAAACTTTGCAAAAATACTTTATTGAACAGTCATCCAGTTAATTTTTTGCTGGTTCTTTTGTGTTTAAAAAAAGAAGCTAATTTGGTCTAAAGATTTTTTTGGCTAAAAATGCTAGAAATTAAGTCAGATACCTACTTTGTAATTTATTTAAAAAATATTTCTCAAAATTAAACCAGCAGAGCAGAGCTCCTGCCAGCTCTAGGAGGGCTCCAATGGTTTATCTCAAGGGATTGGGATAAAACCGAATTAAGATTGCGCACAAAAGTACTATACTAACAAATGAAACATTTCCTTTCTGAGTAAAATTTAAAAATAGCGGCTTTGTGATTTTTTGGAAGTATTGGCTTTTGACCTTAAACTGTTAGAAAATTCGAAAACGCCGGTTTTGCCGAGTTTTTTTTCTCGAAAACTCCGGTTTCATAAAAAACTTAAAGTTTTTTTAAATAAATCCCGCAAAATCACAAAAAACATGTCCTTTTTTTGTAATACTCTCCGGGCCGCATGAGTTTTTATGTGTGGTGTGTGTGTGTGTGGGTGTAATACTGTCCGACACGGAAAAACTCATGTGGACCGAACAGTATTACAATTGTGAGTATGCATTTTACGAAATATTACAACAATTGGAGCCCTCCTAGAGCTGGCAGGAGCTCTGCTTTGCTTGTTTAATTTTGAGAAATATTTTTGAAATAAAATACAAAGTAGGTATCTGACTTAATTTCGGTCATGACTTAAATTCGGCCACAAATTTAGGGTGTTAAATAATTATCTATTTTTAAAACACAAAAGAACAAGCAAAAAAGTAACTGGATGACTGTTAAATAAGGCATTTTTGCAGTTTTTCATTCGTGTGATTCCCCATTATTAGCAGTTTTCTGGATAATTTAATTCTGTGATTTTCTGGATTTTTGTGTTTAATATAGGGTATCTGACTTAATTCCAGCCAGGCTTTAATTTCGGCCACCAATTTAGGGTGTTAGAAAACTGGCTTATTTTTAAAACACAAAAGGACTAGCACAAACGTAACTGGATTAATGTTGAATAAAGTGTTTTCGGCAAAGTTTTTTATTTTTGTTATTCCGCATTATCAACATTTCCATACAAAAGTGAATTTTTTGTGATTTTCTTAATTTTTGCTTTGTGTTTAAACTGCATCAATTTTAGAACGAAGCACTACATAACCTTAAAATATCTTCTATTTAAGGCTCAAAGTTGTTATTTTCATGTTTTGATATTTTCTTCAAAAACACTTTGCAATACGTTTTGTTTTTTAAGCTTTTTAACTTTTTAAGCTAACTGCGCTTTTTAAGATTTCGTTAATTTCGACCACCAAAATTTAGGTAAAAGAACCTGCAGTTTTTTGCTGTTTTTAAATATCATTGTACTACCGTATTTATAAAGAATTTTTTTTAGCTTTTGTGACTTTTTAATTGTGACTTTTGTGGAATTTTAATGACTTTTGTGACGGATTTTTAAGCCAAAAATAAAAATTCAACAAAAAATACAGGTTACAAAAACTTGTTTTTTTAAGGTTTTGACATAATTATTTAAAGTCTTGCTAATAACTTTTGAAGTTTGCAGACGGAAAGAAATTAAGTTATAAGTACCAAGAACAATACCTAAGGATAAATTTGCAACTTTTAAAAACTTTAATTGGTCGTTTTGGCAATAGTTACAGCCAGTTTTTATAGTTGACCGAAGTTAATGGCTCGTGCCTTAATTTCGGCCACTATAAAAACAAAACTTTAAACCTCCACTGATCTTTAAGTGTAACAGAAATTTAAAAAATTTGCACTGGAATAACAAAAATGGCTATCGTTTGATTTGTAGACCAAATTTTGGGTTGATTCAAAAACCCAAAAAAAACTTATCCAAAAAAATAAAAAAAGGTGGCCAAAATTAAATCAGTTACCCGATAACCCTAAAATAACTTCAGTTTAGTGCTCAAAATTGTTTATTATTATGTTTTTGTATTTTTTCCAAAGCAGTTTCAATCGCATTTTAAAATTCCGTTAATTTCGGCCACCTTGAAATTCAGATGAAAGAACCTACCATTCTTATACCACAGTCGAATATCGTGGTACTATGATGGTATATCATGGTACGTACTTATAACGAAAATTTTTCTATATAGCGTTTGACTTATTTTGACGATTTTCATACCAAAAAAATTTAACTAAAAACAGGTTATTAACAGTTGTTTTTTTAGGTTTTGATATAATGATTTAAAGTCTTGTTATTGACTATAAAAGTTTTCAAATGGGAAAAAATTAAATTACATGTACCAACACCTAAGGATAAGTTTACAATTTTTAAAAATTTTTATTGTTGGTTTCAACAATAGTTATAGCCAGCTTTTTCAAGGTGGCCAAATTTAATGGAACGCGCCTTAATTTCGGCCACTATAAAAATCTTTCCTCCACTGGTCTTTAACTGTAACAGAAATTTTAAAATTTTGCACTGGAAGAACAAAAATAGCTGTCGTTTGATTTTTAAACCAAATCTTGGGTCGATTGGATAAACCAGAAAAACTTATCCAAGAAAATAAAAAAAGGTGGCCGAAATTAAGTTAGCTACTCTAAAAAAAAATTTATAATATACCAAAAAATTTGGAACTCCTATTTGAAAAAGGAAATAAAAATGAGCTTTTCTATTTGAATGACACCTTTCATTATAATGGCATAGTAGCCAAGCCATTTTAATTCGGCAATTTAAAATGGACAAAAAACTATTATAATAACAATTTATTAATTTAATTTCACTTTGTATATACTCAAAATTGTAATACTGTCCGGGACGCATGAGTTTTCTCATGTCGAAAAATATTACACCTACACGTGAAAAACTCATGCGGCTTGGGCGGTATCACAAAAAAGGACATGTTTTTGTGGTATTTATTTTTAAAAACTTTAAGTTGTTTATGAAACTGGGGTTTGTGAATTTTCTAACCCTTGGAAGTCAAAAGCTGAATCCTCCCAAAAAATGACAGATGCGCTATTTTTAAATAGTATAGTACTTTTGTGGGCAATCTTAATTCGGTTTTCTCCCAATCCATTGGAGTAAACCATTACAGCCCTCCTACAGCTGGCGGAAGCTCTGCTTCAATTACTCCTACCTATATGGTATTTTAACTTAGACAGGGCTAACTAATAATCTCTCAATTATCACCAAAGACCTTTTCTTGTAAACGTTAACTTTGCGATTAATAATATTAATGGCGAAATGCTGAAAGCACAAGGTTTCCGTGTTAAATATAATATTGTCATAAAACATTAAAAATCTCAGAACAAAAATTTACACGGTTAATTTGTTTTCGTTTTTACCTTAATATTTATATTGTTTCAAAAATCTAATTGCTTGCAGTTGAACAGGATTTAAAAAAATTACCTATTCTAATAATTAATAATAACTGACGGATCTTTTGTTACATGTATACATTATAAAACATGTCTAAATATGCAAGTTATTTGCCTTGCGGAATATACAAGTTACCGAGAGTTTTGGGGACAAAGATCCAATTCGATATTTACCGCCATAACTTTTGCCATAATTTCCGCTATAGTCATTTTCACAAGCAAAACAAAAACGGCAGAAAAGATCTCCAAGTAAATAAAATAACTCAATTTTTGAATTGATATATTTTAAATTTGTAAGAAATTTTTGTACATTTTAAAGTTAGAAAAATAAACAATGGATTAATTACAACTGATTTATTATAAAATATTTTACTCAAATGCCTCAGTTCCTAAATGGCGGCGGTTTTCCGGCGATTTGGCGGCTGTTTGGTGGCAGTTTGGCGGCAGATTTGGCGGCGCATATCCAACACGTCTTGAAACATTATTTGAAGATATAATCCAAGCGATAACAAATTTTTCATTATTTAAAAAAAACGTGATATAAAATTCACAAAAACAAAAAAAACATTTACAAAAGACACTAATTATTCATTGCAAAACCAGAATTTTAAAATTTTAAACCGAAACAAACGATTAGTGGTACTATTTCATGAAGCTTCAAAATCCGTGGTCCTTAAGCAAAGGTTTAATTTTTTAACCTTAAAAAAGAACTGTGGTTTTTTAAATGCTCACGAGATTATTTACACTGTTGTTTTTATTTTCTGAATATATAAAACTAATGTCATGTATCATACTACTAAAATTTGCTGTAATTTTAAATAGTTTTTTAAAAACATGTCTAAAATGTTAAAAAATCCTATAAATATCCGACTAAAAAAACTCAACAAATATCTTACAAATGTGGTACAGACTTTTCGAATTTTTTGACTTTTAAACTTTTTGTATTTGGTTTTAATGATTTTTTTAAAAACCTAACTACTGCTTTGAATACCTTAAAATTTAAAAAAACACATATTTTCAGTGGTTCAGGAGAAATGAAAATGGCGTTTTTTTTGGTGATTCTGTAATTGAAAAATTGGGGTCCGGCACAAAAGAGTCCCGGCACAAAAGAGTCCTGAAAAAAATCGCAGCTGGCACAAAAGAGTCCTGGCACAAAAGAGACCGGGCACAAAAGAGTCCTGGAGAAAATGCATTCATGCGCCCAAGCGCTGCGAGCGCTAAAGTCGGCACAAAAGAGTCCTGGCATAAAATCAATTTTTCACAGCTGAGATACAATGATCACACCTCAGCTGTCTTCCAGTTTTTTGTTTGTTTTTTTTAAATTAGCCTCTTAAGAGGTTGTGTGAAGAATTACGCCGGTAAAAAATTTATATTTTTAAGTATTTTTATTATTTAGTTATTAATACGCTCAAAGTTTTGTAAAGTATTTAAAAAATAAGAAAAACATGTGTTTGGGTTTGTGTGTGTGTTGTATTGTGTCATGTGTTGTGTTTGGGTATAAATTATATAATATTGAATTAGTGTTTTTTGTCATAATTGAGTAACAAAATCATGTCTAAATAAGTATTTTAGTTGGGATAAGTTTTTTGTTCATAGTTAAAATATTACAATTTTTATCAAATAAGTGTTTTGGTCGTAATTGTAAGGACAACCAGATCTGTCCAATTTAATATGGCTTTAAATAACCTTTAAATCTTAAGGACTTTTAGCATAATCACAAATTTGTTTTATAATTCGTTTTAAGTTAAAAATTAAAAAAAATATGTTATAAACATTTTTAAAAATATTATAAAAGATTACGACAGAATTCCGAATGTACAGAAAGATTTTGCATGATGATTATATTAATAATGGGAGGTGAGATAAAAATGGATACAAAAAATACCTAAAAAGTAGTTATATAATGAATAAAAAACACATAAAAAAGTAAATTTTAATAAAAAAGTAAATTGTAATAAAAAAATTGAATATACCATTAAATAAATATTAATCGATGAATCTATTGCTAAAACGAATATAACCTCCTATAATTGCGAAATTGTCTTCGATACATTTGAATTTCCATCGTAACCTTTATAGTTTTTTTAAATTTTTTGTGTAGTTTTTTAAACAATTTTTTACTTTTAAAGTGGTATACTTTACTTTTAACGCAGAAAAAATAGGTGATTTAAAAACAGGAAAAGTTAACAGAAGTGATTTTTCTACCCTTCAATATCAAGCTCTGGGGCTCCAGCCATTTCAAGCAGATGGAGAGACTTGTTTGATTATGTTTTAATTTATTCTATACACATTTTAGGTTATTTAATTGTTTAAATACACGTTGAAAAAAATTTAATTTAAAAAATTCTGTTTTCACCGGAAATCATTAATAGTTAAATACCGGTTAAGTGTTGTTGAAGGTGGCTACAGTATAAGTTTTTACTGCACCACTTCATGAAAATTACCAAATTTTTATTGATTTATTATTTTATTTGTTTATTTTTTTACTTCTAATTCTACTCCATTTTTTTGTGTCTTAACAGGCGCCTGGGGCTTAATATTTACGTTGTTTTACCTCCGTACACTTTTTCATTGTATGTCAGCTGTTAAAAATTGATTTTATGCCATGAGTCTTTTGTGCCGACTTCAGCCCTATAGCAGCGCTTGGGCGCATGAACGTATTTTCTCCAGGACTCTTTTGTGCCGGGACTCTTTTGTGCCAGGACTCTTTTGTGCCAGCTGCGATTTTTTTCAGGACTCTTTTGTGCCGGGACTCTTTTGAAGGTGAGCCGAAAAATTGATCGTTGGGTACAAAAATTAATTTACAAATACTGCACTCGAAGAAAGTTACAATTTTGTACTTTCATTTGATACTTTGTTATAATTGAAGCAGTATTTGTGGAGATATTGCGTTTTTCATACAGAAAAACTTGCGATATTTTTGCAAAAAAGTCGAGGAGCAGGAAATAATTGTAACGGCAAACTTAAGTAGGTTAAAAGCGTGGTGAAAACAATAGCGTAATGGTTTCATTTATATTTTAAACATGTTCGATCACCGGTTAATCTATTTTTGTTTTTCTATAAAAATTATTTATTTTGTTTTTTAACAAAAAATGTCTGTTTTGACATTTTTGGTGTGATTCATAAAACCATCATATTCGGATCCTGTTCACTTTTGGCTGGGTTTGTTTTTTTTACATAAACCGATATGCATGAAAAACGGTCCCGGTCAGAAATTGGACGGGGTTCCAATATTTTTTATGAGTGCTACCGTTTTTTATGTCTCAAAACTATTAATTTTATATTCAGTGCACTCAAATAAAGGCAAACAAAATCTACCTGACCTCGATAATTGCTGTAATGAAAAGACTATTTAGCAATAAAACTGTTCAAAATTTTTAACGAAAGCGGTTTAATAACAAAGATCGAAACCCAAATGAAAATTTTTAGAACGCTAACGTTATTTTTTTATATTTTATAAAAATTTGGAATTTAAAAAAATTCTGCGTTCTTATATGTTAAAAAAACGTCATAACCGCACAATTCCAATTGGTCCCATTATGTGTGCATACTAATTTTCAGCGACAGCCAGATGTAATTCAACCATAACCCTTTTCTATTTGAACAATTTTTTATCAAAAACTTAAGTTCATTCAAATTATTGCAAAATCAAATAGGATTTAATTAGCTTTAAGATTGTTTAAAAGCAAATATGAATGCTTAAATTTATAAGCAATTTTTTATTTTATGCTGAACTTTTAGCTAATGTGAACTAAACTAGATTTTAAAAAAAAGTGGACCGAGATAAAAGTAACTAGGTACCTTAGTCCAAAGTTTTGTTTGCCTTGTTGACCTAGTTAACCTAGTTGACCTTGTTTACCTAGTTGACCGAGTTGACCCTTGTTGACCTTGTTGACCTACTTGACCTAGTTCACCTAGTTGACCTATTTGACCTTGTTAACCTTGTTTACTAGTTGGACCTGTTGACTGAGTTGACCTTGTTAACCTAGTTGACTTTGTTGACCTACTGGACCGAGTTGACCTTGTTAGTTTTGTTGGAAACCTAGTTGACCAAGTTGAATTTTTTGACCTAGTTAAGCGAGTTGACCTAGTTAAGCGAGTTGACACACACACACACACACACACACACAAAGAGAGAGAGAGAGAGAGAGAGAGAGAGAGAGAGAGAGAGAGAGAGAGAGAGAGAGAGAGAGAGAGAGAGAGAGAGAGAGAGAGAGAGAGAGAGAGAGAGAGAGAGAGAGAGAGAGAGAGAGAGAGAGAGAGAGGAGAGAGAGAGAGAGAGAGAGAGAGAGAGAGAGAGAGATAGAGAGAGAGAGAGAGAGAGAGAGAGAGAGAGAGAGAGAGAGAGAGAGAGAGAGAGAGAGAGAGAGAGAGAGAGAGAGAGAGAGAGAGAGAGAGAGAGAGAGAGAGAGAGAGAGAGAGAGAGAGAGAGAGAGAGAGAGAGAGAGAGAGAGAGAGAGAGAGAGAGAGAGAGAGAGAGAGAGAGAGAGAGAGAGAGAGAGAGAGAGAGAGAGAGAGAGAGAGAGAGAGAGAGAGAGAGAGAGAGAGAGAGAGAGAGAGAGAGAGAGAGAGAGAGAGAGAGAGAGAGAGAGAGAGAGAGAGAGAGAGAGAGAGAGAGAGAGAGAGAGAGAGAGAGAGAGAGAGAGAGAGAGAGAGAGAGAGAGAGAGAGAGAGAGACTCAGACAAGACAGACACACACACAGACACACAAACGCACACATACACACACACATGCACACACACGCGCACACACACATGCACACACACACACACACACACACACGCGTGCGCACAAACACAGACAAAGACACAGACACACACACACGGACACACACACACACACACACACACACACACACACACACACACACACACACACACACACACACACACACACACACACACACACACACACACACACACACACACACACACACACAGACGCGCGTGCGCACAAATATTTTAATCCTCTGTGAAATTACTGAAAGTTTCAAGGGTTCAGTTGTTCTTGTCGGCGATTTAAGGAGTCCTAAGTGTCAACGGCCGGTTGTCGTGTTGTCGGCGGCCTAAGTGTTTAAGGTGTTGTATGTTTGTGTTGGTCAGGCCCAACTGAGTTGTTTGTTTGGTGTGTTGTATTGCTATGATTGTTTGCTGTACTGTTAGTGTTGTGGGTGTGGGTTTTAGTTGTTTAATTGCGGGTGTTATTTTACAGTAAGTTTTTTTTTGTTTTGTGGGTTGTGGATTGTGTAAATTGTTTGTTGAAATGTTTTGCTATGTTGTATGAGCGAGCAAATGTTTTTGTGTTGAATGTGATTGCCCTGTTTTTGTCTGTACGTTGTTTTTTATGCGAAGTACTTCATGTTAATTATAGGAAAGTAAAAATAAATAGGAATTAAATTATTAGAGACAAAACTCTTGCCAAAGCAAGTGTAGAAAAAGACTTAGGTATTTATATGTCCAAAACAATAAAATTTTCTTACCACTGCAATATAATTTCCAAAAAAGCTCTGAGAACTTTATCGCTTATATTTAGAACTTTTCATTCCAACAAAATCAATACTTTGACTCGCGCATACACTACCTATGTGAGGCCCATGTTGGAATATAGAAGCGCAATTTAGAGTCCATATTTAAAGCAGGGTATTAAATTAATTGAGCATGTCCAAACAAAGTTGACAAAAAGGGTGTTTAGAAGATGTAACCTTTCTTATACAAATTATGACAATAGGTTGAAAATTTTGAAACTCCAGAAGCTTAGTGAGAGACCTACTGTCATAGATCTTTCAGAATGTTATAAAATTATTCATAGAAAACCAACATTGACCCCAATGATTTTTTCTATTTCAATTGAAACTGTACTTGACGTCACTCTATAAAACTAAAAATGCAAAAATGTAGAATAAACACCGCAAATTTTTTTTAGTAAAAGAATTGTCTTGAAATGGAATGCTCTTTCTGAAAAACAAGTTTCCGCTAATTCTAAAGCTCTTGTTTGTGTTTAATAAGAACCAAAATTTATTTAGCACTAACTGATATAATAAGGCACTTCAACGCAGTGAAAAATACCATCGTGTAGCAATTTTTATAAAGTATAGGTGTAAACCTAAGAAACTGAGAAAACTAAGATTTTTTCAATTTTTTTTTCTTTTTGTACTTTCTCTCATACAGTAGAAAACGCTTTTTCAGAACTAATCTATAGCATTACAACAATCATTGGTACTCTCTTAAAACAATTCATGAAAAACGTAACTAATCTTTTTCATAGGTTATAAATTACTAAATACTTTTTAAGTTAAACAGTCTTTGGAGCCACAAGAAGTGAAGTTGGAGCCATCAGAAATTTTTGGGAACTTGGATTCACAAGAAATAGGAACATGCAGCCTTAAAAAAAATTAGATTGGGGCAAGATTTAGGCTTTGCTTATAGGCTTGAGTAAACGTTTCAGCGATTTTTATTTTCGGCTCCAAGTTCCTAACTTATGGCTCCAAGTTCCCCTCCTATGGCTCCAAGTTACATATTTTTGGCTCCAACTTCCAGCTCCAAGTTCCCTCGGCTATAGCGACCCTAAATTCTTTTTAGTAGTTAGTAATTTCTACCAACTTTTTTTCTAAAATGAAAATTTGTTATAAACATCTTGTTTACATTCATATGTCAATTTGGATTGTCGGGCTTGTTTTTCTGCTGTCTTTAACGTGTCATGCTGTTTTTTTCTTCAAATTTTCAAGCTAATTTTAGGGTTTTTTATTAGTGTTGGTTGTTTTAAATTAAAATTAAAATAAACAGTTTTCATTTGTTGAAATATGTTTAAATATTATATTCTTTTTATTTTTATGTTGGAAACGACCTTGGTAAATATTTTAATGGTTTATTAAATTTATTCTATAAAATTTTAAACAGCGTGTTTATATTAGAAACAAAATTGAAGTTTTTTATATTAAAAAAAATTTTTGGTGTATTATAAATTCCATAATTAATGTTTTATTGTCATATATGCGTTTAATGATCGCCTTTTTTGTTGGTACCATGAACCAATAAATTTTAGTACACTGAAATAATATCTTTTTGGTGTACAGTTTAAGTATTTTGAAAAATTTCTATTTGTTTATTGTATTTATAATAGAAAATTGCCAAATATCGCAGTGAAAAAATGCTTTTTCTTAAGCGTTTTCTTACTTGCAAACATGTTTTCCCATTTGTCAACACAAAAACAAATTTCTAATAACTATGTCTTTTAAATTTTGCCAATATCCCAATGTAATTTTTTAGGGGAATGCTATTTTTGGTGTATAAATGTTTCAATCCGCAATCTGGTCTGAATTGCGTCATTTTAATTGCAGAAGTGCCAATAAAAATCATTAATTATGACGTAATGATAAAAATTTGTACAGCGTAAAGAAGTAGGGTAACTGACTAAATTTCGGCCACCTTTTTTTATTTTTTTGAATAAGTTTTTTTTCTGGCTTTTCAACCAAGCCAAAATTTGGCCTAAAAATCAAACAATAGCTATATTTGTTATTCCAGTGCAAAATTTGAATATTTCTGTTACACTTAAAAATCAGTGAAGGTTTAAACTTTGTTTTTAAAGTGGCCGAAGTTAAGGCGCGTGCCATTTATTTCGGCCACCTACAAAAAACTGGCCATAACTATTGCTTCAACGAACAATAAAAATTCCTAAAGGTTGCAAATTTACCCTTAGTATTGTTCTTGGTACATATAACTTAATTTTTCCCGTTTGCGAACTTTAATAGTTATTAGCAAGACTTTAAATAATTATTTGTAAAAACCTTTAAAAAACAAGTTTTAATAACTTGTATTTTTGTTAAATTTTTATTTTTTGCTTAAAAAACGTCAAAACAAAGTCAAACGAGCAAAATAATTTTTTTATAAATACGGAAGTACAATGATATTTAAAAACAGCTAAAAACGGCAGGTTCTTTCACCTAAATTTTCAGGTGGCCGAAATTAACGGAATCTTAAAATGCGCAGTTGGTTAAACGCATTGCAAAATGATTTTGAAAAAAATATCAAAACATGAAAATTAACAACTTTGAGCCTTAAATAGAAGATATTTTAAAGTTATATATTGCTTCGTTCGAAATTTGATGCAGTTTAAACACAAAGCAAAAATTAAGAAAATCACAAAAAAATTCACTTTTTGTATGAAAATGTTGATAATGTAGAATAACAAAAATAAAAAACTTTTGCAAAAATACTTTATTCAACATTAATCCAGTTACTTTTGTGCTAGTTCTTTTGTGTTTTAAAAATAAGCCAATTTTCCAACACCCTAAATTGGTGGCCGAAATTAAGGCGTGGCCGAAATTAAGTCAGTTACCCTATTTTAAAGTTTTAACGAACAATTTTATTTTGCCTTTTCATGGGGTTTTTGGACCACTTTCTAATATTTTATATCAAAACAATAAAAAAAAATTTAAGACTATGGTTGAATTATATCTGACGCTAAAAATTAGAACGCAGACATGAGGGGACCAATTAAAGTTGGGCGGTAATAACTTTTTTTAAAACAAATAAGAACACAGAATTTTTTTTAATTCCACTTTTTCACAAAACATACAGAAATTAACTATCTTTTTAAAAAAGTTGCATTTAGATTCCAGATTAAGTAATTTGACAAATAATTATTAAAATACAGTTTTAAAAAATACAAAAAATGCAAAAAAATGCAACAGTGTTGTGTGATTAGATCAATGTATAATCATTATCATATGGTAGAAATTTATATTCAATTCCTTTAACATGATCTTGTTTTACTCCAATTCTTAAATTTTTTTGATTACAAACAGAAGGATTTTTATAAGAGGTCAAAATATTAACGTTCAAATAACAGTGTGTACGTTTTTTTTTTTTCTATTTTTTTTTAGCTATTTTTTCGATAGCGTTCAATAAAAATTGCCACCGATTCATGATCGGCTTAAAATGCCGGAATTTTCACCTTTTAATAGGTGGAATATCCAAAATATAAAACTTTAATAATGATAAAATAAGATTATGCGTTAAACCAGCTTAAAAAATTGACAGTCAGCAACTGTAATAAAGAAATTCCAGATTATTTTTCTAACTTCAAACTCGTTTTAAGTTTATTGCTATGTGTGTTAACTCGTGTTTGATCGTAATGCAAGTTCTTTTAACTTTTGGCAACAAAAAACAATAAAAATGTAATGTTTTAATGTTTTAATTTCATTTTAATGTAAAATCACTGACTATTTGTTGATTTTTCAAAGTAATAACAAAGTAAAAAATTCAAAACTTTTCCAATGGTTTTCTTTAAAAACGTTAATCCTAGAATCCCCTTCCACGCTTTTTCCACACCTGCACGCCATAAAACACCTAATTGCGTAACAAAAGACCGCAGGCTAAGAATAAGAGAACATCCTTAATTACACTTTATGGAATTTATCTATGATGACCTCTGGTAAGGGATCTAACAAATGCCGCGGTCAATCATGACGTATATGCAAATTTTATTTAAAACAATTATAACTCGGCTGAATAAAATTTATATCACCTGAAATTCGGAACATAAATACAACTAACAATAGAGAATTGATTGATAATCACGATTTTGTGATCTGACAAATTGTGCGGTCAATCATGATATACAGACTTGTGCACTGCCCCCGGGGTTTTATTAGGTGGCCAATTCCAAAACAGGGGGCACAGGGATTTCATTTTCAATTCATACAGGGCACAGGGACACACACTCAATTTCCAAAACACCTAATTCGGTTGGAGCCACAAGCACAGTGGCGTGCCGAGGGGAGGGGGGTGGTCGAAGGAGAGTGCGTCTATTTCCCCAAGGTCCGGCGAAGCCAGATTTTTTTCTTTATTATTCATTTAAAAACTTTCCTGGTGCGTTCCAAAAGCATAAAACTAAAAAACCCAAATTTTACCGCTTCACGGGTAGTTTAAATTGATAATTTATCTTACTTTTTCATTTAATATCAGTTATGCCTATCAATATTAAAGGCATACATGTCAAATAAAACTACTATAAATAATAAGTTACACTTTTAATAATGTTTTAAACATATATTTTAAATTTAAAGGGATAAACTCCTTAAATTTAGTTATACTTATTAACTGGAAATAAATTTTCTAGTGTGTTTTAGTGTCTTAAATTAAAAATTTTCTCCTCTGGGGGCATTCTGCCCCCCGGACCCCTCCGACAAGAGGCTCTGCCCCTTGACTCCGCTCAGGGGCTCTCTTCTTTCAGACCTCTATTTCTTGGGAGTTGCCTCCCTCCATCTCCCTTCAGGGTTAGTATTACCTCCCCTTGCCCGCCCCCTCCAAAGATCACGCCGTTGCACAAGCTATAAAGAAAGAAGAACCAAAGAAAGCTTGGTTTGGCAGTATTTCGTCAAAAGCGAGGAGGCCAACTAAGCTTCTTGCCAAATAAAGGGTGGTTCCAAGCCCAATATACACTCGATTTTATCAACAAATATAAAAAACATTTAAAATTTCACCACAAAGAACAGAAAAAATGTTCTGATGTTGAATTTCGTTTTAATATTATTGAAATATATTATAAACAGAATACTTAGATTTAAGATGAGTAAGAAGAACTGTGCTATAAAACTGTCTTATAAAAAAAGTAAGTTAAATTTTTCCACGAAACGTTTTGAGCTGTTCCCCAGTCAATTTTGCTCGTTTTGATAACATATATTTAGTTTTCTAATTTTTCATCAAAATAATATTTTGCATTAAAAACAAAAAAAAACCATTATTTAGAAAACTGAAACGAGGATTTAAATAACCTACTGCCTGAATTGAGATAACCTGCTAAATTAAAAAATGCCAACTCTAAAAACAAAAATTTTACCTTTTTATTTAAAAAAATTAAATTTAAAAATAAGACCCTATTTTTTTTAATTGATCTTTACACAAGATAACTCCTGCAAAAAATTTTTAATGAATCTTTAAAAAATAAAATGGTTTAAATATTTAAAAAAATTAAATAACAGTTGCGACCACAACATGGCCCTAATTGTTTTTAATTTTTCACAAATAAAAATATTGAAAATGGTTTGTTCTGTTCCTGAATCTTTTTCTTAAAGTTTAACACCTATTGTTGAATTATATCTGGCTGACGCTGAAAATTAGAATGCAGACATGAGTGGACCAATTAAAATTGTGTGGTAATGACGTTTTTTTTAAACAAATAAGAACGCAGGATTTTTTTTAATTTCACCTTTTCACAAAATATACAAAAGTTAACCAAGTTTAGCCCTTAAAAAAATTGCATTTAAGTTCCAAATTAAATAATCTGATAAATAATTATTAAAGTATAATTTTTAATTTTTGTTATTAATCCGATTTAGTAAAAGATTTTGAATCTCTTTGTTGTTTAATAGTCGATTCATTAAAAATTTTTTGCAGGAGTTTATCTTGTGTAAAGATCAATTAAAAAAATTAGGGTCTTATTTTTAAATTTAATTTTTTTAAATAAAAAGGTAAAATTTTTGTTTTTAGAGTTGGCATTTTTTAATTTGGCAGGTTATCTCAATTCAGGCAGTAGGTTATTTAAATCCACGTTTCAGTTTTCTAAATAATGTTTTTTTTTTGTTTTTAATGCAAAATATTATTTTGATGAAAAATTAGAAAACTAAATATATGTTATTAAAACGAGCAAAATTGACTGGGGAACAGCTCAAAACGTTTCGTGAAAAAATTTAAATTACTTTTTTATAAGACAGTTTTATAGCACAGTTTTTCTTACTCATCCTAAATTTAAGTATTCTGTTTATAATATATTTCAATAATATTAAAACGAAATTCAACATCAGAGCATTTTTTCTGTTCTTTGTGGTGAAATTTTAAGTGTTTTTTATATTTGTTGATAGAATCGAGTGTATATTGGGCTTGGAACCACACTTTATTTGGCAAGAAGCTTAGTTGGCCTCCTCGCTTTTGACGAAATACTGCCAAACCAAGCTTTCTTTGGTTTTTCTTTCTTTATAGCTTGTGCAACGGGGTGATCTTTGGAGGGGGCGGGCAAGGGGAGGTAATACTAACCCTGAAGGGAGATGGAGGGAGGCAACTCCCAAGAAATAGAGGTCTGAAAGAAGAGAGCCCCTGAGCGGAGTCAAGGGGCAGAGCCTCTTGTCAGAGGGGTCCGGGGGCAGAATGCCCCCCAGAGGAGAAAATTTTTAATTTAAGACACTAAAACACACTAGAAAATTTATTTCCAGTTAATAAGTATAACTAAATTTAAGGAGTTTATCCCTTTAAATTTAAAATATATGTTTAAAACATTATTAAAAGTTTAATTTATTATTTATAGTAGTTTTATTTGACATGTATGCCTTTAATATTGATAGGCATAACTGATTTTAAATGAAAAAGTAAAATAAATTATCAATTTAAACTACCCGTGAAGCGGTAAAATTTGTTTTTTTTAGTTTTATGCTTTTGGAACGCACCAGGAAAGTTTTTAAATTAATAATAAAGAAAAAATCTGGCTTCGCCCGACCTTGGGGAGACAGACGCCCCCTCCTTCGACCACCCTCCCCCTCGGCACGCCACTGTGCTTGTGGCTCCAACCGAATTAGGTGTTTTGGAAATTGTGTGTGTGTGTCCCTGTGCCCTGTATGAAATGAAAATGAAATCCCTGTGCCCCCTGTTTTGGAATTGGCCACCTAATAAAACCCCGGGGGCAGTGCACAAGTCTGTATATCATGATTGACCGCACGATTTGTCAGATCACAAAATCGTGATTATCAATCAATTCTCTATTGTTAGTTGTATTTATGTTCCAAATTTCAGGTGATATAAATTTTATTCAGCCGAGTTATAATTGTTTTAAATAAAATTTGCATATACGTCATGATTGACCGCGGTATTTGTTAGATCGCATAATCGTGACTATAAATCAATTTTCTGCTGTCAGTAGTATCTATGTTCCGAATTTCCAGTCATATAGATTTTATTCGATTGAGTTATAGGGTATCTGACTTAATTTCGGCCACCAATTTAGGGTGTTAGAAAATTCGCTTATTTTTAAAACACAAAAAACTAGCACTGGATGAATGTTGAATAAAGTGTTTTTGCAAAAGCTTTTTATTTGTGTTATTCTGTATTGTCAACATTTCCATACAAAAAGTGATTTGTGATTTTTAAGATTTTTAATTTGTGTTTAAACTGCATCAAATTCAGAACGAAGCCTATATATCTTTAAAATAACTTCTATTTAAGGCTCAAAATTGTAAATTTTCATGTTTTAATATTTTAAAATCACTTTGCAATGCGTTTAACTAACTTCGCGTTTTAGGATTCCATTAATTTCGGCCACTTTAAAATTCGCGTGAAAAAACCTGTTTAACATACGATTTGCACCATCATATGTACGAGTGGGGTTACATAACGCATAATTTACCAGGTTGTATTAAATTATAAATAGACCGGAAGGAATTTCTCACAAATAATATAGAAACACAAATAAAAAAGTCAGGTTATTTTCTTGGCGGAGGTATGCAGTCATATACTGAATATAGTAAAAATCAATGTCAATGGAGTTTCCCCCAACCACCCCAACTCTTACAATGATATAGAGTACCAATATTCAAAAAAGTTGTGAAAGTAAATTAAAACACGGTAAAAATGTCAGGTTATTTCATTTGGTGAAGGGATGCATTCATAAGAATTACGTAGTTAACAGCTGTGTGGGCTGGAGTAATCCAACTTCCAATTGACTAGGTTTGAACTATCAATAAACCGGTAGATGAATTTCTCAAAGATTATTGAAATGCAGTAAAAAAAAGGTTATTTTCTTGGCCGAAGAATGCAGTCAGATATTAAACATCAAAGATAGGCAAGGGTTGGTGTGGAATTATACCACTCATTAACTTTTTTAACGTCTTGTTTATCCTTAAGATTGATAATTTTAGGTTATGTAATCGTTTTTTTTTTTGTTTTAGGCTTTTGTTTTTGTTTTTTTTTAAACCTAAAAGGTGGCCGAAATTAAGGCAGATTTAGTTTTTTTGTAATTTTTAGGTTAAATATATAAAAAACTTTAATAGAGTGGAATAAAATTTTTACCAGGCTTTCTTTAAGTTTGGCTGGCTGTAACAAAAGCCATTTGATGTTGAAATAATTTTTCAAACCAAAAAAATTCAACAAAAACACGTTTAGTTAAAACTTGTGTTTTTTAAGGTTTTGAAATAAATATTTAAAGTTTTCTAATAGCTATAAAAGTTTGCAAACCGAAAAAAATTAAGTTATGTGTACCAAGAACAATACGTAAGGATAAATTTTTAATTTTTTAAGATATTTATTGTTCGTTTTAGCAATAGTTATAGCCCAGTATTTTCTGGGTGGCCGAAGTTAATGGTACACGCCTTAACTTCGGCCGCTATAAAAACAAAGTTTAAACCTCCACTAATTTTTGAATTTTAATTGGAATAACAAAAATAGCTGTCATTTAATTTTTAGACCGAATCCTGGCTAGATTAGAAATGCCAGGAAAAATTCATCCAAAAAAATAAAAAAAGGTGGCTGAAATTAAGTCAGTTACTCTAATTGTTTTAAATAAAATTTGCATATACGTCATGATCCACCGCAAAATTTTTCAAATCGCAAACTTGTGATTATCAATCGATTCTCCGTTGTCAGTTGTATAATGTTTCGAATTTTATGTCATAAGTTTTATTCAGCCGAGGTATAATTGTTTTAAATAAAATTTGCATATACATCCTGATCGACCGAGCAAATTATGAGTTGTCGCCATGAGCGAGTTTTGAACAACAGAAAAAAGTTAAGATGGCTCCGATATAAGGGGCCCCTTATAAGTTAAAAGATCCCTTATCTGTTTTGAACAACCCACCCCTGCTTTACAATAATTTCACTTTCCCGAGCTTTCACTGCACCCATTACGCCTGCGCTGAGAAACACCAGTGGGGATTTTTTGCGTTAAACCTGCTTATCAATACTGGTACTGGTACTGGAACTGAACCAAAATCAGTTCGAGTACCAGTATTTTCTAACTTCCTGATTTTTTTCGAGTACCAGTGCCAGTATTTTTTCAAACCAAAATTTTAATACAGTACAGTACCAGTATTTTTGTTTTTTTGAATTTTTTAATGCAGTACAGTACCAGTATTGTACTGGAACTAAAATCAGCGGTACTGGAAGGGTTGGAGTACCAGTACCAGTAATACTGTAACAACACTACTAAAAAAGCATTTAAATTTTTAAAAATTATTTTGCAGAAACAGCTTTTTTAGACTTTTCGAAAATTTTCATTTTTTTTGCTGGCTGTATGACGATTTTAATAATTTTGAACTTAAATTAAGCTTTCCGTGAACATTTGTTTCTGTAAAGGTACGTCAAGCCTTATTTTGTGCATTGCTGCTGTTGTTTTATTTTTCAGTGCTATTTCCGTCTTTCTTAACAGAGTTCTACTCAATCCTAAGCGCAGGGCGCAGACATGTCGTAATATGACTTTTGTTTTTCCTATTTGCATAGTATTCAGCCGAGAACACTTTTGCCCAATGGCTCTTTCAAAGACCACAAAATTGCCCGATTATCAATAAGCCCTTCTTCACCGCTCTGGACTAGAGATGTCGCTCACTGATGACTCATGCGATACCATAATTGATTATTCCAATAGTGACACTTTTACCACGTGCGGAAGTTTTGGGGGAGCTCAACACCCACACTCTACAATGCTACAACTGCGGAAACATTTACCATTTTATGTGCTTGGGTTTGAATAACTTTAAACCCAACGCTTCTACTAAGCAGTTACCTGAGTTACCAGGGCACTTTTTGCGATTTTTCTGCGTAAAACCTGCTCAGTTCCTTAAGGGAGGGTCTCGCCCAGAAGATTTTCCACTTTTTCAGAGGCCCTAATTTGGTGCGACAAATTGAGCAGCGAAATAGCTTAGTGCGGTTTGGCTATAAGTCAAATTCAAAACAATCTTTTGCGTGACGTACCGGATATAATGAAAAAGTTTGAGGAATTAAAGGACGGTTGTCTCTGGTTTGTCAACATCTTCAGCGGGACCTCCATCATCGACCACTTCGTATGCATCAGCAGTGCAAAAAGGAATACCCGCATCTCAAGCACCGGTGTTTTACGCAATGTTAACGCGATGTTAACGAAATGCTCAGTGAAAAAGAAATAAAAATTCAGTTGATCTTATCCAATCTTTCAGAAAAACCGTCGGAAACCGACTCTCCCTTTTGAATTCTGAAAAAGATCTTCTGAAAACCTGTGGTCTAGGGGTACATGCTGAAAAATTATATACGTTGAACAGCTTGGCAAAATCTACGACTCCTCAGAAAAAAAACGGCTGTCTTACAAAATTAACAATGATGAACCATACCGGTCAGGGGGTTCTTTATGCCCAAAACCTTCTGGAAAGCTATAACATACTATTTCGTAACAATTGGTACACTCTCAGAGAAAAAAACTTTTCCTGCGCGCTTCAATGCCGTTGGACGCTCGCAAAAAAACCAAAATTTTTAACGAAAAACGGCGTGAAGCATTTGAAATGAATTTGAAACTTAAACAAGACGGTATAAGAGATTTAAGTTAATCCATTCGCGAAGACCGCAAGGGAAACTTTTATTTTTTCAAATATGCGCAAAATAAGGAGTCTGGCAGATGGGAGTTTAGTGAGAAAGACCTTCAGTTAAAAGGTCAGGGCGAAAGATCACGGAATAGGGTAGTGCATTTAATTTCGGCACTTTTTCGTTTTTCCAATGTAACTTTTCACTGTATGGCCCGATTTTCATGTTTGATAGCCCATTTTGAAGCTTTCACGATACTGCGTTGCGTCACAAAAGTTTCCCTGTACGAAAGTATTTTTTTACTTAATTAAATCAGTTTTTTAAAAAATGGAAAATTGCCGAAATTAAATATGTGCATTTAATTTCGGCACTTTACAAACAATCGATTGTTTCTCAGTAAAAAAATCATCATTTTCAAAAATTTAAAAGCTTATCATTATCTTCAGACAGTTTTCTTTAATTTAAGCTTCAACTTGTTGTTCAACGTGTAACTGGCAAAAAGTTACAGTTAAAATGCCAAATGGTATCAAATCGAGCAAAATTTGGGAAAAAAGTGCATTTAATTTTGGCACTTTTTAAAAGGACCCTCTTAATCGAGATTAAGTTCAGTGCTATGACCCCTACACATTTCAACGTTGTCTTTTAACTAATTTACAACTACAATTTAACTCCCGACCACTTAATTCAATCCGTTTTTACTTACAGCATATGAGTGCCGAAATTACACTATTTTATTTTATAACGATTGCTCGCCACAGACGCAACGTAGAACCACGGGGACTAAACATTCGGAAAATAGACTAAATTTTACCAGGACAGTTTAATTTTTAAACCAATTTATTGCGTAATCATGAAATGCCCATGTTCTAAAAACGAGTAACAAATTTATTTTTTATAAATCACATAATTGCACATGAAAATATCATAACATTACAAATATAAAGCTCACGACAGTCATCTAAATATATGTAATTAGCTCTCATTTGAGCTATCAAACGTCGTATTCCGTCCAAGATTACCAAAGATATAGTCCGAAATCAAAAATGCCCAATTGGTAAAAGTGCCGAAATTAAATGCACTACCCTACTGCAAATTTATATCTCCCAAGTCATCCAACTACATAAACTGTGTTTATGCAAACGTTCGCAGTATTTTTAGCTTTGATAATCGTAATGTTTTAGATAACCTTCTTTCTGAACAAAATTACAGGGTTTTGATGTTTTTTACAGAAACTTGGCTAAAACCTGAAATTACTAATTTTATGATAAATGCAGATAACACGTACTAAGTATTTCAAAACGATAGAAATACTACCTGTGGAGGTAGTGTTGCTATTTTTAAGAAACAAGGAATAAAAGCACAGCTTGTCAATATTCATAAAAAAGTATAATAATTTACAACCTGTAGCTGTCAATCTCATAGGCACAAATTCATCTCAAATAGTTTGTTTTTACCGTCCGCCCAATGCATCGTTGGAGTATACAGAGCTTTTTTGTGATTTATTGCTATTTTAGCTAACGTAAAACATCCTGTGATCGTAGCGTGCGACTTTAAAATAACTGATAAATTTTGGACAAACTTCTTTACCAAAAATAATTATATATCTAAAATATTTTTAGTTGCATTTTATGAAAATTCGTTTTTTTAGTATGTTACGTCACCCACAAGATGCGCTAGTTTTTTAGATTTTATTTTTTGCAATGAAGAACAACATATTTCAAACGTTACCATATCCGAACCTTTATTTAATAGCGATCACGAAAGTGTTAGTTTTCTGTGCAAACCACCAGCTTTCTGTGCAAAAATAAAAAGAAATAAAATTAAATATTTTGATTACGGTAAAGCTAATTGGCCTCCCGAGTCTATTGCGGAACCATTGACCTTAGTTTATACAGTATAGTTTAAAACACATAAATTACCCTAAAATTGGAATAAAGACCATGTAGTGCCTATTTTTAAAAAAGGATGCGCCATTGATTCACGAAATTATCGTCATACTGATTTCTTTTAATTAGGGCACTACAAAGCAGATTAACTGATAAGTTCATATATTTTACATGTATAATATATGGAGTATATCCACTGTTATTTACTACATATTTTAATAATTGTAATTTTGATAATCTTATTCCAAGTATTATATTTTACATGTTTAAAATTATACGTTTTTTTATAATGCCTGTATTGTGTATTTCGTGTTTTTATTTCATACATAAATGCTGTAATTTCACAAATAAAAGATTTTCTTCTTTTTCTACTTCTTCTTCAAAGAAAGAGGAGTAAGAAACGAGGCTGATTTGGGAAGGTAAGTTTCAGGCTTGCGCTGGCTATCAGAGGTAAGTTCCAATTTGCGCGAGAGAGGGAGAAAAATCCAAATAAGTTCAGTGGTTTTTTCGGCAGAGGTAAATTCCTCTACTCTTGATTTTAGGCCGAGACTTTTCAGTGTTTCCATGTAAGCTGGTAGAAAAACAGGAAACACTTATTATGGCAAAAATAATAAGGGGGTTAGTTTTAATATTTGTGAGAAAAATACTTCAAACTAAATAAAATAATCAAAGTTTTTTTTAAATTAAAAGGTAAAAACAAGAATTTCGTTATTAATATTCTGGATTTTATAAAACAAGAATAAAATAATTGGCACTAATGGCATGAATGAAAATTAAATTTTATCGACGCTTAATTATGCAGATAATATCGAGAAGTTGTACGCAAAACTGAAAAATTTAAATTCTTCAAATTTGCTTTGAAAGTCAGTGAAATAATGCTATGCAATTGGTTTTAAATTGTTTATTGACTTGACTGTGTTTTAAAATTTTTTGAGTTTTTTTGGTTTAAAAACAAATATTTATTAAATGCATCAGTAAATTTTCATTTAATTTTAGGTTAAGTTTTATAAATTTACATTAAGCTATGTGTTTTATAGCAAAACTGAATAAAAAACACTCGTAATCCTGATTGTGGAGAACTAAAAATTTAAACTATAAACAGAACACACTACAAAAACTTACTTCAAAAATTAAATTTTAGGCTAGCTTTTAATAAATTGTAACTTTTGCGGTTAAAAACCCAAAGTTTATACCCTGATAAACGCGTAAAGCGGCCTAAAAAACCTAACACGCTGTCGTTCATCAACTTAATTCCTAAAACGTATGAAAAAAATGATTTTTTTAAAGTACCCATTGCTTTGCTACGTTGTTTAATTATTATTTTAAAGAAATATGCGTGAAATTCTGTGGTATTTAATTAGTGTAACACATTACTTCAGCCTGTTAAAATCAATTTTTAACCATTTGATTCCAAGAATTTATTATTTTTTAAAACTGCTTATATAATAAAATAATCTTTTACTTAATTAAAATCTCAAAAAAATCAAAACAACCCATTATTTTGTTTACGTTTTTTTTATAAAATTCTTTATATATGTTTTAAACTCTATTTTGGTGTAATCGAATTGTTTGTTAACGTTATTTTCATAAAAAGTATGCCAAACAAAAACTTGGTTTTGAACTCAAAGTAGATTGTTCATTTCGTTTTTCTTTTATTAAAGAAGGGTCCGTTCAAGTTCACATTCATGTCCGTTTATTAAAGAAGGGTCCGTTCAAACAGCTGATACATGTTGATTTTGGGAGGTCATATTAACGCCCCAAGGAGTAGCGGGCCAGAAAGCAAATATTTCCAAGGGGAAAAATGACCTAGATAGAGCGACTGTCTTACAAGGCGACAATGCATGTCGCTATGGGGGAAAATGAGCTAGATAGAGCGACTGTCTTACAAGGCGACAATGCGCGGTGCCTCTTTCCCAATAACCACATGAATTGAGAGGAGTTTTTCACACAGACTTTTTTGTATAAATCTTCAGTTATAAAATTTCCATTGCATCATACTTTTATTTTAAATATGAGAAACTTCAATTTTGTTTTGAATATAAACACACTATTTTTCAAAATCTTATAGAATAAATAATTTAATAAAACATTTAAGAAACTTACCTATGGGACGTTTTTAACTAAAAAATAACAATATAATATTTAAACATATTTCAACAAGAGTTTATAACAAATTTTCATTTTACAAAAAAATAATTGAAACTTACTAGTTGCTAAAAGGAATTTAGAGTCGACAGAGTCGAGGGAACTTGGAGCTGGAATTCGGACCCAAAAATAAGTAACTTGGAGCCGTAGCTGGGTAACTTGGAGTCGTAAGTTGGGAACTTGGAGCCGAAAGTAAAAATCTCTAAAACGTTTACCTAAGCCTAAGCAAAGTCTAAATCTAACCCCAAACCAATTTTTGTTTAAAAGCTCAGAATTCCCATTTCTTGTGGCTCCAAGTTCTCAAAAATTTCCAATGTTTTCAAGTTCGCTACTCATAACTCTAAAGACCTTGTACCCTTTAAAGTATTTAGTAAATTATAACTTACAAAAAAGATTAGTTTAATTGTTTTGAGAGAGTACTAATGATTCATGTAGTGTTATAGATTGATTTTGACCATGGTAACAAAACCCCTCAAACTCGGTGAACCTGGTTGGTTTTACTTGTGGTTTTTTTTATTTGTTTTGTTTTGTTAGAATTGTTGGATTTGTTAACCTTGTTGACATTTTTTTTATAATCAGATAACAGAACTAATATTTTACCATGCATAATTTATGCATAGTTTAATTCTACTGTATTATCATTTCATTTTTCTTTTTTTTTCTTTTTTTTTCTTTTTTTTTTCTTTTTTTCATCACCAAATTTGCGACTTAATCGGCGCAAACATAAACTATAATTCTACCAAAATATCAACATAGCTATCTGAAATAAGTTTAAAGGCTCAAAAAACAGCTTATTTAAATCGGTTTTGAAACTTTTCTTAAATGCATCAAAGGAATCGACAGTTACTTTAGATGGGAGTGGATTGTTCCAAGGTATAACCAAAAATATATAACATAAAAATAAAGGAAAAATATGTGACTTCATATTTTTCTAAGACACATTGAGTGTTTTTATTAGGGCGTGCCCTAATAAGAGCGCGCCCTTATTAGCACACTATGGCCCTAATAAGGGCGCACCCTAATTAGCACACTTATTGATTTTCAAAAAAAATTACTTATAAGTCTGTTTTATGCGACTGTTAACGTAGCTGCAATAGCTCAGTGGTAGTCATTCGGCCTACCATTGAGCATGTGACGGGTTTGAAACCTCCGGGCGGACGAACTTTTTGTATTTTTCTTTTTTCAAAAACTTTCAAGCTTATTTTTGTTTTATTTATTTTCTTCTTTTATTTTAACATAAATAGCCCACCAAAAAAATAGTTGTTTATTTTTGTAATTGTTTTTTGAAATTAATACTTGAATTTGGTACACCATAACAAATTGAGTAATTTAGCATTCCAATCTTATTTGTTGTTTCAACCGAAAAGGCATGAAAAGTTTTTTTTGCTGAAAATTATGGTATGACCCTAAATAAATAGAACCCTCGTAGTAAAATCAATTTTCTTGAAAAAACAACTTTTCTGTGCTCCCTTTCCCTTGTATTGTTTTTAAATTAAGACTGTTCGCATTTTAGTTAATACACAAGTAAATCTTATCCTTAAAAAGCTAAGTAAGATAAGTATTATCATTCATTTTAACAATACTAACACTAAAGGAAGTAGTTTTAAATCTTTTTTTATTATTTAGCTCATATTTCAAATGGATTAACATTTAAATTTTTTTTAGGTTAGTTATCTATTGTTATGGTGTACCAAATGCGATAAATATAATACCCAAAACACAATAACGAAATAAACGATTTTTTTTGGGCTTCTCATGTTAAATTAAAAGAAAAATAATAAAACAAAAAATAAGATTGACAATCTTTTGAAAAAAAAATACCGTCCGCAGGTTTCGAACCCATTAATTGCTCAGTGGTAGGCCAAATCCCTACCACTGAGCCACTGCAGCTACAATAACAACAGCATAAAACAGACTTATATGTAATTTTTTTTTGAAAATCAATAAGTGTGCTAATTAGGGTGCGCCCTTATTAGGGCCATAGTGTCCTAATTAGGGCACGCTCTTATTAGGGCACTCTCTAATAAGAGCAGTCAATGTGTCTGAGAAATATATGAAGTCACATATTTTTCCTTTATTATTATGTTACATATTTTTGGTATAACTGCCTTATTTGCAAAAGAAAATTTCCTTGCATTAATTCGGCTGTGTTCAACAGCCAATTTAAAGGGATGACCACGGGTGGGCTGCAAGTTAAACTTTAAAAAATCATTGGCTTGCAAAGTGTTTAAGCTATGTATAATTTTAAAGCACGTATATAAAACATCCAATTTGTCTCATTGGTCCTTTAATCTTTCTAAACCTAGGTAATCCAGCGTTTGTTCACAACCAACAGGTAACAACTTGCATTTATAGAACAACCTCCTAGTGAAATTTTGTTACACTTTTTACATTGTTGACATTGTTTACCTTGTTCGTTCAGTTAAGCTAGCTGACCTTGTCTGCCTTGATCATTTTGTTGAATTTGTTACCTAGTTGACCTAGTTAATCTTATTTACCTTTTTTGTTTTTTTACCCTTGTTGGATTTGTTAGTCTAGTTGACCTTGTTAACCTAGTTGACCTTGCTTACCTTGTTCCTTTTATTGGATTTGTTTACCTACTGGACCCAGTTGACGTTATATGTTTTTTTGCCTAGTAGGATTTATTAGCATAGTTGACCTTGTTTACTTTGTTGACCTAGTTGACCTTGTTTACGGTTTTCGTTTTTTGTTAAATTTGTTAACCTAGTTGACCCTGTTTACGTTGTTTGTGTTTTTGCCTAGTTGGATTTGTTAGGCCAAATGATGGAGTTGACCTAGATGAACTTGTTTATGTTGTTCCTTTTTTAGCCTAGTTGGATTTGTTAACTTAGTTGACCGATTTGACCTTGTTGACCTTTTTTTACCAAGTTTGTTTTTTAGCCTAATTGGATTTGTTAGCGTAGTTCACCAAGTTGACATTTTTAACCTTGTTTACCAGTTGACCTAGTTGACCTTGTTTGTTTTTTAGCCTAGTTGAACGAGTTGACCTTGTTTACCTGTTTACGAAATAAGCCTAAGCCCAAACCAATGACTTAGCCTAAGCCTAAACCTAAACCTAGATCTAAGCCAATTCGGTTAAAAAGGTCAACTCCGTTAGCTAGGTTAACAAGGTCAACTCAGTGAACAAGGTCAACTCGGTCAATTAGGTAAACAAGGCTAACAATTCAACTGGGTCAACAAGGTCAATTAGGTAGAGAAAACTTGTTACTTAGATACTTAGGTTTTAACTTAGACCTTTTTTTTCTAAAACTTAGTTGGGGAGGGGTTTGTTCACATGAGCCCTTTGTTCATTTTTATGGGGCCTCAGTTCTAAGATTAGTAGAATTCAAAAATCTATGGATTAAAGTTTTTATGTACAGAAAAGGTTTATTCTGTTTAATAATGACATGACAAATACCTGGACTACATTGGCTAATGCATGGAATCCAGCCATAATCGCATGTGATATTAGAAGGACCAATTAAATGATGGCCAGGATAACAGGTTATAGTTGCTACACCTCCTTTTTGAACAATGCCACTAGGTTGTTCCAAAGTGAAAGCAACAACACCGTTGTTGATTGAAAATTTGTTGCATATAACTAAAATAAATAAAAAATTATTGATAAAAGAATAAAAAAACTTGAAAGTTAAACCATGATGTTCTAAAAATTGTTTTTTATTTAAAGCGTTTTTAGTTGTCAGCATAGCTTAAAGCAACTTAACATTTTATAAAATTTTTTTTATTAAAACGGCAACGTTTTTACGCTGATTAAAACAGGTTTTGGTCATTTAATTTAGCGTATGTATTATGGTATTTGACTTAAGAAAATTGGCTTATTTTTAAACACAAAAGAACTAGCACAAAAGTAGCCCGATGAATGTTGAATAAAGTGTTTTTGCAACTATTTAAAACAAAACTAGCCTGAAAAAATGCTCTAAGAATAGAGCAGGAAAAAAGGGGAGATTTTTCCCCAGGCGTATGTTTAGACAGAAAAGATGTGGACTTGGCTGAAATGGACAATATGTGGACTATAGGAAATTTGCATTTGGTTTGGGCAGCTGCTAACTTAATTTCTGCCATATGATAATGATTTGAAAATCAGTGAAATATTTGATACATACAAAAATCTGGGTTTCATACATACAGAAATAAATAATACTTTCATAATGTTTTGCATACGCTATAAATCATTGGTTTCAAAATTTGGTATAACAAACAAAAAAGATGTAACATAAATGTTAAAATACATTATAAACCAAAATAAATCATAATATAAATTTTTTAAACTTTATAATTTTCTATTCTAATTTTAAAATTTTACATAAACAATTTGGTTTATTTACATCTTAATGTAAGTTAATATTTTAAAATATCATAAATTTGCCTTAAACCATTTATTTATAGTATTATTTTTTTTTAATGTTTATAATATTAAAAATTTCTAAACTCATTTTTAATCAAGTAACTATGAGCTATAATAAATAAATAAACAGTCACAGTTTTGGTCTTTTTATTAATATGACTCATTATAGTTATCCTTCACTTAAAAATTAACATATATGAAAAAAATCGAGTCACAGTCACCCTGCGTAAATCTGACATTTTTTACAGTATCAATAACCGCAAGACAAGAAGTCAACGAAAATCAAACATATCATAATTTACGCACTTCTCAATCACCCTTCAACTTGAACCAAGGACTCATTATTTCAATACTACCAAGTAAAATAGTAATAAAACAATGCGCAGTTTGGAGAAATCCTGGCACCTATTATTCACAATTCACCACTGGCTATACTGCCAAAAACCAGTTCCAACAAACTTGCCAGGTCAAACAAAAAGGACCCTTGTCAGTGTCGTTATCACAACTGAAGAAAGAAAAAATTGGTTTTTAATACATTTGAAAAAATTTGAAAATTCTGCAGCATAAGGTAAGCTAAACTCAAATGCCACCAGAAAGCGACATTACTTAAACACTGAATGTTGCTGGATTAATGCCAGCAGTTCATTTCAAATCTATTTTCAAATATTTGAAATGGTTAAAATAAAAAAAATAATATAAAAATGTACCAATTTATATCTGAAAACGTCATTTATTGTGCAAACAGATATTTAAACAGCATGAAAAAATTACTTTCTGTCATAGTATATGTTTTTTACCTATGTTTTATATTAATATATTCATATAAAATAAATATTAGAAATTTTGTATACGATTTTGGTCCATTTTATGTAAATTACAAAATCAACTTATTCAGTTCGCTAGGCTTACATTTAAAAGGAAACCCAAAAGTTTTAATGACACTATAGCTGTATTTTTTACCGGCTTCAGGCCGCGTATACAATGAGAATTTCCGTTATTGCTTTTTTATTTTTTTATAATTATTCTGCGCGGCGGCTGTCGCGACCGCTCTGTCGCTTCTACAGCGCCGTTGAGTTTAGTTTATTTTTATAATAATTAATATTTCTTTAAATTTATATTTTAACAACAAAAAATATTAATTTTTGCAACACCAAAAGCTTTAAAAATTTGCCATATATATTTTAATAAGCAAATAAGTGTTTTATTTTTTAAAATAAATTAAACAAAATTTAAAAAATTTTTATTAAAAATTGTGTTGTTTAAAATTTTTTATGTATCTTTTTCTTTTTTTTTAAATGAATGAGACTGGCGGCAAAACTTACACTTTTTTAAGTTTACAACTTCTCTAAATCTTTAAAAAAAATTTAAAAAGGCTATCTCACATTACAAATTAATTATTACAAACTACTAAAAAACTTAATCCTTACCAACCAAATTTATATAAACAATAAACAGCACACATTCTTACATACTTTATGTTAATTAAAACTTCTAGTTTATTATAACAAAATTCAAAAAATTCTTATTTCTTAAAAATTATTTATATATAAAAAATACACTATAATAGTATTTATACAGGCATTATATGTAAATATCACAATAACCTAATAAAACTAATTTATCATAATTTTAGTATTTTTTAACTGAACACAAAATATCCATTTAAAAACAATAAATAATTTACTAGTTTTTATTATTTTACAATTTCTTGTTTTGTAAAAGTTTGACGAGAAGAAATAGCTGATGAGACGCACTTCTCCTTCGGCTTGTCCAATAACCTATTCTAGTTGAAGTAAAGCGACGAAATAGGTTATTATATTAGTTAGCTTAATTATAAATGTTCTCTTAAAACCTTAATAATTTTTTAAAAGTTGGTTTTTATTATATAAAATAAATAGCTAACTAATATGGTAGTTGTTTATTTGTTACTAACCTAAAATCACAAGACTGCGCTACTAACACTTTGTGTATATATGTTTGTTTAATATTGCTACATCTGACTAAAAAACCAACAAGATTAAACTATAAATTGCCTCTTACAATGTTTACTCATTAAAAGCCACAAAACCACAAAAATCAATTTAAAATCAATTAATTAATCTTTAAATAAGAAAACTTATATAAACAAACACTTTGCCTAATAAATAACCATACAAATGCTTTGTTAATTTGACTTTCTGTACCTAATTATGATGTACACAATAAAGCTGCTTCTGCACCAACCAAAGGTGTTTTATTTAACCTGCTTTCTGCACCATTTAAGGTGTCAATCTTTATTTGTCCTATTTTGCTTAATAAAAGTTTCAAAATTAATCCATCTATACTAGCTTTTTGTTCTACCTAACCTGCTTCTACACCTGTTTAGGTGTTTTTATCAATTATTCTCCAAACATTTACTTGTTCCTAACATTTACCTAACATGCTTCTGCACTTATTTAGGTGTTTTTCCCTAACCTGCTTTCTACACCTTTTAAGGTGTTTTTGTATTTGCTTATTTTACCCATTTTTGTTAGTTATTTGTTAAATTTTAACGCTAAAAATAATTTTGTATCAAATGTAAAACTTAATATACAATTTAAAATTTTTTAAAAAAATTTCCTACTTTTCTAATTTTTATTTTTAGGTATAATTTTTCAAAATTATATTTTTTAAGTATTACATAAATTTTATATAAATGCATTAAAATTCAATCTCTACAATAACCTTTCTCTTATTAAAAAAATCATCCAGTTTTTCAATTAGAAGGTTATATTTGTATGAGTAAAAAACAACTATAACTTTGAAAAAGTGGCGATTCCGCGCTTGTCAAAGATTGCTGTGAGTATCATTTTTTAAATTGACATTTCATCAAACTAAAAAAATGCATCAGTGCTGTGTGATTAGATCAATGTATATCATATGGTAGAAATTTTTGTTTAGTGAGCAGCTGCCCAAACCAAATTCCAAATTTTGCAAATTTCCTATAGTCCCATAATGTCCATCTCAGCCTAGTCCACATCTTTTCTGTCTAAACATACGCCAGGGAAAAAACGGCCCCTTTTACCTGCTCTATTTTTAGAGCACTTTTCAAGGCTAGTCTACCACTTTTTTAAAATTAAATTAAAAAATAGCCTAATAAACTATAGTTTTAGCTGCGCAATGACATATGTTTATCTACGTTCTCTAAATATAGTTGGCGCAATGCCGTGCGCCAATGATTGCAATTATAATTTTTAAAATAAAAATAATAATAAAAAGAAGAAGATGATGAACATGAATTACAAAATTTACTCACGTTCTCTAAGTATAGTTGGCGCGATGCCGTGGGTTAAATTGCAGTGTGGCACCCCGCACCACCGATGATTACCGGCGCGTGGCTCTCCCGCGACGCTTATTATTATTTTTTAATAAATAAAACTTTGAATTAATTTTGTCATCAGTAAGGCAAGAATTAAAAAAAAAGTATTTTGTTGTATTTCGCTGTTTTCCGCGCGGTTGAAGCAGATGGAGCTGGGAACCGGTTCCGTTTCTGCCACCAATTAAAACCGGTCTGCTTTTTTTGTGCGGTTTCTATGAGGGGATGTTGGTTGTCTGCTCTGTACAATCCTTATTGTTGCCAAAAGGCTGTTATTGTGCGGTTGGGAGTTTTTATTTGTTTATTTTTTAAATTTTTATATTTTAATCAATAAATCGATAACAAGGACCAAAATGAAAAAAAGTGCTTTCTAAAAAAGTTGCGTAATTCCTTCTTCTTTCTAATGAGCCTATGTTTCTTTTTGATCAATCAGTAACAAATGAGGAATATCGCTTTTAAGGATAGAGCGTTCGAATAATAATAATAAGAAGAAGAAGAAAAAGAAGAAAAAGCAGAAGAAGGTTCTGAATTTCACAATTTACCCACGTTATCTAATAATGGCAAAAATTTTTGAGAATGGTTGGCGCGGCGCCACGGGGCTAAATCGCCCCGTGGCGCTCCCGCGCCACCCATGACTAAAAATAAACTATTTAACCTTAAAATATCTTCTATTTAAGGCTCAAAATTTTTAATTTTCATGTTTTGATATTTTAAAAAAAATCATTTCAATCCAAAAAAATTCAACAAAAATACAGGTTATTAAACTTTGTTTTTTTAAGGTTTTGTTTGACATTTAAAGTTTTGCTAATAACTATTAAAGTTTGCGAAAGGGAAAAATTTAAGTTATATGTACCAAGAATAATACCCAAGGATAAATTTGCAACCTTTAAGAATTTTTATTGTTCTCTTTGGCAAAAGTTATAGCCAATTTTTTTAGATGGCCGAATTTAATGGCTTACGCCTTAATTTTGGCCACTATAAAAAACTGTAAACCTCCACTGATCTTTAAGTGTAACAGGAATTTCAAAATTTTGCACTGGTATAACAAATGTAGCTATCGTTTGATTTAAGACCAAATTTTGGGTCGATTGGAAAAACTTGAAAAAACGAATATAGAAAATAAAAAAGGGGGCCGAAATTAAGTCAGGTACCCTAAGCGTTAAAACATTGCCGTTTTATCAAAAATTTTGCATACTTGTTTTATCAAAACTATTGTATTCCGTTTCTGTGATTGCATCTTTTCCCCTTACCACAGTGAAACCTTCTTCCCATTATGATGAAACTGTCGTGGTGGTGGTGGTATTTTCTTTTCACTATTGTGGTGTGTAAACTTAGGTTATACAAGGTAGTACGTAATGCTGCATGCTTGGTTAAAATAACATAATTGCTACCTTACCGACGTTAAACAAATCAATTTGGTTAATAACTATGCAATTAACAAGCAAATTCAAATGGTTAAAACTAAAAATTATGCCAGCTTTAATCATGCATACAGTACCACCAAGGTATGACATAAGTAAAAAAAAAATTAAACGCGGTTGAGTTTACACACTACAATAGTCAGAGAAAATTACAACCACCGTGGGACAAAGATTTGGATATATATATTGACCGATATATATATCAATTTAAAGCCCTTGAGTCATTGTCTAGTAAATCAAGTCTTTGTTACAGCTTATTTGCATCTTTATTTGGTTTGATAAACCGTGAAAAGAAAAAAATTGGTTTGACGTGTGAAACAAAAGCTCAATTACCCGCTTCATATGTTGCAATAAAGCCCTCGAAATTAAACAAAAAATCTGATTTAAACGTCACAGTCATATATTGGCCTGAACTTGAAATACATTCCCTTATGCGTTCACCGTGGTACCTAAAATATAGAATAAACAATTCAGTTTTTTTGCAGGAGAAATCATATTTTTTTATATTTATTATATTTATTGCTGATTTGTTAAAAAAAATTTGGTGTTTCAAAGCTAGTTTTAAATTTTAGCACAACCTAAATACTTTTTGGTTTTCTTGTTCTGAACTCTTTTTTTTTTTAAACAAGTGAATAATTTGTTGATAACCAAGAAAAACTTACAATTTAATTCTCAAACTACCTATTGATTTTAAGGGTTAGTAAGAAGTTTTTGCCATGCATTAAGTGTTTGTTTATAATGTGCGAATTACCTGCTGAAAATCAAAAAAAGTGTTGTTTGAACTGTTCACTGGTGTGTATATAGAAAGAAAGTGTTTACTAGTTTTCAAACAAAATCTTTATAAAAAAATTTTCATAGCAACATTCATAGTATTGTTTTTTTAGATTTCCACCATTAAACAATATTGTTTAAGCAAGTTTTTTTTACATATCGCCAAGAATAGCTCACAATTGATTACTGTCAAGACGAACAGACCTGTGCAGGCTTGGCGATACCACCCCCGTCCCTGCTTTATTATTAGCTGTGCTTCCCTCCCTTTTCGGTGTTCATCCCCTCATCCCCCACTCAAAACAAAACGAATAAAACAATATTCGAGATTGTTTACCTATTTTTGAAATTTTTTTTCTCAAAAAGTTTTTAACTGACTTTAATGAACTTTAAATTATTTTAGCTTATTTTTAGTTAAATTTTACCCTTAGAACCAATTGGAACGTGATTTTTAAAATATAACTTTTTTAAAAATTTAGAATTTAACTTTAAACTGAAACATAGGATAATTAATTCACTGTGTTTGTTTCCCAAAGTTTAAAGTTGATTGTATTAGTTTACACCTATTTCAAAATAGCGTTTGCTAAATATATTTTATCATGTACATAAAAAACAAGGATTGGTATAAAAAACAGGAACTCTGAAATGTAGGAATTTATTAATTTTTCTGTTAAATTATATAGAAGGTTTAGCATCACGATGATTTTTGTATAATTGTAAAGACACAAGTGGTGTAGGTATTTATTCAAACGCTAACGCGTTTTAAAGGGAATCCATCCTCGTCTTCAGAGCAAAAATAAAACAATAAAAAGTTAGCATTTTTATCAAAAAACACAAATCACAAATGCGAACCATGGCTTTTTCAGATTAGTCCTAATCTCAAATGTTTTTGCTAAAGTTCAGACTGTGGCTTATGATTTTTGAAATAAAAACGTATTTACCTAAAATATCCAAAAGTTGCGTCGCCATTTGGTGTAGTATTATTTAAAAAGTTTAGCACCACGATGATTTTTGTATAATTGTAAAAACACAAGTGGTGTAGGTATTTATTCAAACGCTAACGCGTTTCAAGGGAATTCACCCTCCTTTTCAGAGCAAAAATAAAACAATAAAAAGTTAGTATTTTTATCAAAAAACACAAATCACAAATTCGAACCATGGCTTTTTCAAATTAGTCCTAATCTCGAATGTTTTTGCTTAAGTTCAGACTGTGGCTTATGATTTTTGAAATAAAAACGGATTTACCCCAAATATCCAAAAGTTGTGTCGCCATATGGTGTAGTATTATTTAAAAAAGTTTAGCAACACGATGATTTTTGTATAATTGTAAAGATACAAGTGGTGTAGGTATTTAGTCAAACGCTAACGCGTTTCTGGGAAATCCACCCTCCTCTTTAGAGCAAAAATAAAACAATAAAAAGTTAGTATTTTTATCAAAAAACACAAATCACAAATGCGAACCATGGTTTTTTCAGATTAGTCCTAATCTCGAATGTTTTTGCTTAAGTTCAGACTGTGGCTTATGGTTTTTGAAAAAAAAAACGGATTTACCCAAAATATCCAAAAGTTGTGTCGCCATATGGTGTAGTATTATTTAAAAAAGTTTAGCACCACGATGATTTTTGTATAATTGTAAAGATACAAGTGGTGTAGGTATTTAGTCAAACGCTAACGCGTTTCTGGGGAATCCACCCTCCTCTTCAGAGCAAAAATTTAACAATGAAAAGTTAGTATTTTTATCAAAAAACACAAATTACAAAATCGAACCAAAGCTTTTTCAGATTAGTCCTAATCTCAAATGTATTTGCTTAAGTTTAGACTGTGGCTTATGATTTTTGAAATAAAAACGGATTTACCTAAAATATCCAAAAGTTGTGTCGCGATTTGGTGTAGTATTATTAAAAAAGTTTAGCACCACGATGATTTTTGTATTATTGTAAAGACACAAGTGGTGTAGTCAGAGAAAATTTGGTACATTTTGGTCATAGAAAGGCCCACCAGTGTAATTTTGGAGCGATTGTTGCTCTGTAAGATCACTGGTTATCAAAAATGAGTAAACTTTTGAATTAAAAACCTGTCAATAAGAATATATATAGTTTTTTGATAATAAGAATAATTGACAATAAGAATATATATAGTTTTTTATGCACATGTCCCTTTAATAAGCCCAACTACAAAAATAAAAAATCAATAAATCAACATGTATGTTCTTATTTTTGAAAAAAAAAAGCATTAAAGTTAAATGTGCCTTTTGAAACGCGCTCCTAAAAATAAAAAAAAATCCGTAAAAAATTTTTATAAAAAAACTAACAAATACGCAAATAAATTTTGCAAAAATTAATCTTCTTTTGTTGGGTAAAATATATAATCCCAGACAAAGGTGTGACACTCGTGTTTAACAAACGCAGCCATGCGAAAGACAACCAGCGGATGGACGGGTGTCATCGTGATGGACAAGTGTCATTTGGGATGGACGGGTGTCATTGTGACGGACAAGTGTCATTGTGACGGACGGGTGTCATCGTGACAGATGGGTATCATTGTGATGGATGGGTGTCATCATGACAGACGGGTATCATTGTGACGGACGGGTGTCATCATGACGGACGGGTGTCATTGTGACGGACGGGTGTCATCGTGACGGATGGGTGTCATTGTGACAGACGGGTGTCATCGTGACGGACGGGTATCATTGTGATGGACGGGTGTCATCATGACGGACGGGTGTCATCGTGATGGACAAGTGTCATTGTGACGGATGGGTATCATCGTGACGGACGGGTGTCATTGTGATGGATAAGTGTCATTGTGATGGGTGGGTGTCATCGTGATGGACGGGTGTCATCGTGACGGACGGGTGTCATCATGACGGACGGGTATCATCGTGACGGACGGGTGTCATCGTGACGGACAAGTGTCATTGTGACCGACGGGTGTCATCGTGATGGATGGGTGTCATCGTGACGGACGGGTGTCATCGTGAGGGACGGGTATCATCGTGACGGATGGGTGTCATCGTGACGGATGGGTGTCATCATGACGGATGGGTATCATTGTGATGGACGGGTGTCATTGTGACGGACAAGTGTCATTGTGACAGACGGGTGTCATCGTGACGGACGGGTATCATTGTGATGGACGGGTGTCATCGTGACGGACGGGTATTATTGTGTTGGACGGGTGTCATTGTGATGGACAAGTGTCATTGTGATGGACGGGTGTCATCGTGATGGATGGGTATCATCGTGACGGACGGGTGTCAACATGACAGACAGGTATCATTGTGACGGACAGGTGTCATCGTGACGGACAAGTGTCATTGTGACAGACAGGTGTCATCGTGACGGATGGGTATCATTGTGACGGATGGGTGTCATTGTGACGGACGGGTGTCATTGTGACGGATGGGTATCATCGTGACAGATGGGTGTCATCGTGACGGACAAGTGTCATTGTGACGGACGGGTGTCATCATGACGGACGGGTATCATAGTGATGGACAGGTGTCATCATGACAGACGGGTATCATCATGACGGAAGGGTGTCATCATGACAGACGGGTGTCATTGTGATGGACGAGTGTCATCGTGACAGACGGGTGTCATCGTGACGGACGGGTGTCATTGTGATGGATGGGTATCATTGTGACAGACGGGTGTCATCCTGACAGACTGGTATCATTGTGATGGACGGGTGTCATTGTGATGGACGTGTGTCATTGTGACGGACGGGTATCATTGTGACGGATGGGTGTTATCATGATGGATGGGTGTCATTGTGATGGACGGGTGTCATCGTGACGGACGGGTGTTATCGTGATGGACGGGTGTCATCATGATGGACAGGTGTCATCGTGAAGGACGGGTGTCACGATAAATGCTTTGAAAACCATGTTTCTAAAGATATTTTTTCTTGCTGGCTGACTTTCAAAAACTTTTACAATTTAATATCATAACTTTTTTTAAAACTCAAATAAGCGACAAAAAACAGATGCTGCGTGAAAACCAGAATAAATAACACAAATATATTATTATGCTAGTATAAAATCACATTCATACTAATTTTTTGAAGAAAAGGAAGAAGGCTCATTAAATACATCCAATAAACATTTATCCCCCTTCGCTCAGTACTCAAAATAACACCTTAATAAGTGTAGAAAAAACCCATTAAAACTTAAAAGATGGTTCAAAAAAAGCAAATTATTCTGTCAAACTACATTTCTTTAAAGCTAAGTGACTTATGTTCTCACTGTAAAGTATATTCTTTTTATTTATGCACTAATGTATATTACTTTCTTGAGAATGCTGAGCTAAGTGTTTGGAAGCCAGCCAAGAAGATTAAATAAATATCTTTAGAAACATGGTTTTCAAACTATTAATCATGACACCCGTTCGTCACGATGACACCCGTCCGTCACAATGACACCCGTTCGTCACATTGACACCCGTCCGTCACAATGACACCTGTTCGTCACGATGACACCCATCTGTCACGATGACACCCATCCGTCACGATGATACCTGTCCGTCACGATGACACTCGTCCGTCACGATGACACCCTTCCATCACAATGACACCCATCCGTCAAGATGACACCCGTTTGTCACGATGACACCCATCCGTCACAATGGTTGTCTTTCGCATGGCCGCGTTTGTTAAACACGAGTGTCACACCTTTGTCCCAAATCATGGTATTATCCACCTTTGCCATAGCTTGTGCAATATTAAGGTTATTAAAAAAATTATCATTATTTAGTCTTTATTAAAGATGCGGTGCTGAGTCAAACTTTTTTTGCTCGATTTTGGTTATTTTTTTGTAAAAAACCTTACCCCTGCTCCCAAAGTCCCAATAGCCCACAAAAAATTTTTCACCAAAATATCTTCAGTGTTTCAAAAGATATGACCCTCAAAAATAGCGTTTTTCGACAATTTTTTACTTGAAAGATTGCTAAATGGGTATTATAATGTAAATTACTAAGTACGCACTTAAAGAAAGCGGCTACTTCTTACTCACTGGAGATATTTTAATTAAAAAAAATTTGGTGTGCTATTGGAAAAGTTTTTTACAAAAAAATTCAAAACCGAAGACAAAAATTTTAAGTCGGCACCGCACCTTTAAGTGAACAACAAAATGATGTTATCAGAATATTTATTTTATTATTATTCTACAATCCAAATTACAAAATAAAAATAACAATAAATAAAATATAATATTCTGATAACAACACTGTCTTGTTCATTTAAACAAACTTTTGCTTTTGCAACAAAAGATTAGAAAGAAAAAACACAATAAAGTGCATTTTTTCTCTCCGCTAAAAACTACTTAAAGATATTACTGAACGCGGCGGACGATCACTGGGCCAAAATTCGCAGGCTAGGTATTGATCATAATTAGAAAACTAGCATCAAAAAGCTTTATGAATAGAGCAAGAAAAGGGGAGATTTTCCCCTAGGGCGTACTTATTTTTTGGCGGAAAAAATTCGAACTAGTCTAAGGTGTCCATATGTGGAATTAGTAAATTAGCATCTATCATGTGCAGTTACTCAAGAGATAAAAAAACAGCCCTGAAAAATAGAACAGGAAAAAAAGGTGATTTTTTCCGGCCGTATGTTTAGACAAAAAAGATGTGAACTAGTCATGGAAATATGTGGAAATATGAAAGTTGCATTTGGTTCGGTGAGCTGCGCCCTAAAATAAAATTTCTACGATACGATATTGATTTGTTTATACGGTAAACTAATTACACAACCGCGTTGAAATTTTTTTAGTATGACGAAATGTCAAATTAAAAATAATACTTAAAACAATCTTTGACAAACGCGAAATTGTCACTTTTTTAAATAGAAGGCCAAATTTAATTGTGAAAAAAACAAGAAGTGGCGATAAAGTGGCGATTTCGCGTTTGCCAAAGATTTTTTTTGAATGTTTTGAATTCAAAGAGTATAATTTTTTTGAATTAACATTTCATCGGACTAAAAAAATGCAACAGTGTTGTTTAATTAGTTCATCTTATAAACAAATCATTAACGTATGGTATAAATTTTTATTTAGTTAGCAGCTTTCCTATGGCCCACATATGTCCATCTCAGACTAGACGACATCTTTTCTGTCTAAAAATACAGCTAAGGAAAAATCGCCCCTTTTTCCTGCTCTATTGAAAAGTGCATAAGGGACAAATATCAATAAATAGACAGATGAATAAGAAGAAGATGGATGATAAATGAATTTTTAATGAATAAATGACTTTTTAATTTTAAATGAATTTAAAATTTACATTCTCTAATTATGATTAATGCATTGCAGCAAAGTTTTTCGCAATGCTGGACATGTACTATTCAAAAAGCACACACAAGTGCAAATACAAGAGTCTGACACATACAATTAGTTTTTTTCATGGGTAGACCAGGAGCGCAATGGGGCGGTTTAGCCCCCGCGATGCTGTGCCAACCATTATTAGAGAACGTGGATAAATGTTTAAATTTAGTAACTTCTTCGTATTTTTCTTCTTCTTCTTCTTCTTCTTCTTCCTTCCTTCTCTTCTTTTTCTCCTTCCTCTTTTTTTTCTTCTTTTTCTTCTTTTTTCATTTTCTTTTTTTTCTTCTTTTTCTTCTTTTTTTTCGTCTTCTTTTTTTCTTTTTCTTCTTCTTTTTCTTCTTCTTTCTCTTCTTTTTCTTCTTCTTTTTCTCCTTTTTCTTCCTCTTTTTCTTCTTTTTCTTCTTCTTTTTCTTCATTTTATTCTTCTTTGTCTTCTTTCTCTTCTTTTTCTTCGTTCTCTTCTTTTTCTTCTTTCTCTTCTTTTTCTTCTTTTTCTTCTAATTGAAAAAAGCTAAAAAAAACTATTGACCGCACAATAACAGCCTTGCAAACAACAATAGGGATTGTACAAAGCAGACAGCGACAGCCCCTCATAGAAACTGTAAATAGAATAGAACAGCAGAATGTTTGGTTTCTATTTGGTGGTGGAAACCGCACCGGTTCACAGCGCTATCTACTTCCACCGCGTGGGAAACGTCAAAAACAACCAAGGACTTTTTTTGCATTACCGATGAAAAATTAATTTAAAATTTTATCAAAAAAAAACTGCAATCAATGGTTGCGCAGGGGGCGAGAGCTCCACTCAGCGGCTTAGCCCTACATGATCCTTACTATAATACCAGCACGTGGGTAAATTTTTAATTTATTTTCATATTTTTCTTCTTCTTTTTATTTTTTTTATTTAAAAAAATATAATTGGAAATATCGGTGGCGTGGGAGCACCACACATCAATTTAGCCACACGAAACCTTATCAACTATAATTGCATTGATTTTCATACTCTTCTTCTTATTTAAAAAAATATAATTGCAATCATTGGTGGTGCCATAACTCCTAGGGCGATTTAGCCCCACGGCACCATTCCAATTATAATTAAAGAACGTGGGTAGTTATTCTGGACCTACACATCTTTTGGGTAAGTAAGTATTGTTCATTTTTTTAAGGTTAAGGTCAGAATTAAACTAATTAGCTTGGGCGAATCGTTAGCTTGAGCGTGAGATTTATTGCAAGCTTAAGGTTGAGCTTAGTACTTACAATTAAACATATGTAAGTACCAATTCTGAGTATTTGTGGGAAAATCAATTTATCCCTACTGTTCAACCTTTTAAAAATGTTTATGTTAAAATTGAAAAAAAAAATTGTACTTGTTTGATGAAGATAAATTATATTCTTCGTTTTAATGCAACCATTTTACGATAAATCTAAAACAATTTTTTTTATCTAAAATAAAATACCTGGCAATTAAATTATTTTTTCCAGCATCATCGTGAATATACAAAAAGTCCCAATTCTTTTCTATATTGATTACTTCAATACATAACCCGATTCGAGCGCCTTCGGGCGCCTTTATTGTCCAGCTGCATGTCGCGCAGAAGCAATAATCTGATGGAAATCCAGGACTGGTGATTTGGTTTTTGATTTCCGATTGCGCATTCAGTGTCATGTTTATTGGACAATTGTAACCTTTAGTTTCACAGTCAATCAGTGTTTCTGCTAAAAATAGAATACATCTTTTCAGGTACTTTTGCGACATAAAGTTGTCGTCCAGTTTTCTGTGCTTACCAGGGGTGCTTACGTAAAATGTTATTGGTTTAATTCACAGTATAAAATGGTCTTGTTTGTTTCTATCAACTAGTAAAAACAGTTGTAAGCCAGTTCAATACAAAAATATTCGAAAAATCTAAATCCAAAGTGTTTTTGTTGAAAATGGGTTGTTCAGCGTAAAGTTGACCATCTTGATTTTTTCCAAAAACAGATGGTAGTCTTGTTCTCATGTTTTTATCAATAGTTTTAAGCCAATTTAGGAAATAAATTTTCAACAAAAAGTTTTTTTGAAAGAGGAAATTTAGGTAATATGAAAATAAACTGTTAAGTGTGAAAATGAGTTATTCACTATCAAAATGAAAATAGGAAATGGTTTATCCAGCATAAAAATTTCTATGAGCTATTTTTTTAAATTCATAGGGTTGATTCATGGCGCTGTTAGTGCGGAGCTTTTAGCTATAAGTTCAGAGTTTAAAAGTAAAAATCGCTAAAACCTGTATCAAATGTAAGCAAAACCTAGATCTAAGTCCAAACTCATCTTTTTTCAAAGGTTCCAAGTTCAAAATGTTCGCGGCTTCAAATTCCCAAAAAATTCTGAAGGCTTCAGGTTCCCTGAATAATGCATTCACAACAAGTAAATTATCTTAATTATTTGATTAAAAACCACGCAAAAATACTAAAATATCATTATACTTGACTTGCAAATTAGCTGGTCAGTTTATTTTTAATAATTTACAAAAAAATTGTCCATTTTTCATCATCAATGTTTTAAAAATATGGAAGAAATACCGTATCAATTTAAAATAAAATAAGATTTTTATTGTTGGAATTGGAGACACGTTTCTCCCTCCACTGCGCATCCCACTCATTTTGCTCCAGACCCATTTCACTCGCGACCCACTTTAAACCTCCCAAACTTTTGTAAATGTGTTTTTTGCAAGCGAAATTTATGTTCTTTATTAATGCTTCCCATTCTGGCCCATTTTGCTCCTATGGCTTATTTGCTCCGGATATAATTTATTTTGAGTAAAATTTGCAAAAAACAAAATTTAAGCGAAACTTTATCATGGTAAGTTTTTATTTATTGATGTGCTCTTAAAGGAGCACTGTCACAAATAAAAAAGTTTTTTAATACTGGACGGATCCGGCTGAAATTTGAAAATGTTGTAGCTTGTATTCTAAAAAAGCTAAATACCAAATTTAAAGCAAATCGATTCAATAATAAAAAGTTATTAGCAATAGTCGATATAGAAAAAGATATTGTCACGCCACACACAAACACCAAACATCACGCACCACGCACCAAACACACAGTAACGGACTCTTTATTTTGTAAACATTTTTAGGGTAACTGACTTAATTTCGGCCAGGTCTTAATTTCAGCCACCAATTTAGGGTGTTAGAAAATTGGCTTGTTTTTAAAACACAAAAGAACTAGCACAAAAGTAACTGGATAAATGTTGAATAAAGTGTTTTTGCAAAAATTTTTTATTTGTTTCATACAAAAATAAAATATTTTGGGATTTTACTAATTTTCGCTTTATGTTTAAACTGCATCAAATTTAGAATGAAGCGCTTAATAATCTTAAAATATCTTCTATTTAAGGACCAAAATTGTTAATTTTCATGTTTTAATATTTTTTTCATCCTCACTTTGCAATGCGTTTAACTTACTGCGCACAAATGTCAAAGCCAAAAAAAAATTCAGCAAGAAATATAGGTTATTAAAGCTTGTTTTTAAAGCTTTTGGCATAACTATTTAAAATCTTCCTAATAACTATCAAAATTTGCGAAGCTATTAAAGTTTGGAAACGGGAAAAATTAAGTTATATGTACCAAGAACAATATCTAAGGATACATTTGCAACCTTTAGAAATTTTTATTGCTCCTTTTGTCAATAGTTATAGCCAGATTTTTCTAGGTGACCGACGTTAATGGCTCGCGCCTTAATTTAGGCCACTATAAAAAAACTTTAAACCTCCACTGATTTAGTGTAACAACAATTTTAAAATTTTGCATTGGAATAACAAAAATAGCTATCGTTTGATTTTTAGGCCAAATTTTGGGTCGCTTGAAAAAACAAAAAAAAAACTTATCCAAAATAATAAAAAGGGTGGCAGAAATTAAGTCAGCTACCCTAAGTTTGTATTTTACAAGTAGCCAATATTTTACAGCCATAGTGACCATGGTGGGAGACACATAGTGGCCAAAAAATCAAAAGTGAGAATTGTTCACAAAAACGTCTACTACATGCGTATATCCTAAGCGTTGCGGAGACAAAGGATCCAAACGTTAAAAAAACATTAACAAAAACACTTTTATGTAAAAATGAGAAAGTTTTAAAGGTACGGGGTCTTTAGAGCCGTAAGTTGGGAACTTGGAGCCGCCAGAAAAAAATTTCATCTTTTTTAGGCTTTGCTTAGGCTTAATAGGTTTCAGCAATGTTTATTTTTGGCTCCAAGTTCCCTCGGCTCCATCGACCCTAAACCGTTTTAAACTTTTAAACAGTTTTGTTAATATTTTTTTTAAAAAATATCTCAAATTTCTGAAAAAGTTTTATTTTCCACGCCTTTGAATTAACAAACGTACTTTATTTCAAATTAAACAATCTTTCTCTCCGTTTATGTGTGGTAATTGATGGTGTTTCTGTACGCCCGATGAACAAAATGGGCTCTAACATAAACTTTGGTCAACAGAGCCACCGGTGACAGCTATCTCACTTAAGTAAAAAACTTGTTGGAACGCCCTCATTGTCAAAAAAATCAAGGACAAGTATTAGGGTTTTTAAATAAGTAGGGTATCTGACTTAATGTCGGCCAGGCCTTAATTTCGGCAACCAATTTATGGTGTTAGAAATTTGGCTTATTTTAAAGCACAAAAAAACTAGCACAAACGTAACTGAACAAATGTTAAATAAAGTGTTTTGCAAAAGTCTTATATTTGTGTTATTTTGCATTATTAACATTTTCACACAAAAAGTTAATTTTTTTGGTTTTCTTAATTTTTGCTTTGTATTGAAACTGCATCAAAGCTAGAACAAAGCACTATATAACCTTAAAATGGGTCCGGCACAAAAGAGTCCCGGCACAAAAGAGTCCTGAAAAAAATCGCAGCTGACACAAAAGAGTCCTGGCACAAAAGAGTCCCGGCACAAAAGAGTCCTTGAGAAAATGCGTTTAGCGGCCAAGCGCTGCGAGCACTGAGGTCGGCACAAAAGAGTCCTAGCATAAAATCAATTTTTCACAGCTGACATACAATGTTCACACCTTAGCTGTGCTCCAGTGTTTTATTTGTTTTTTTAATTAGCCTCTTAAGAGGTTGTGTAAAGAATTTCGCCGGTCAAAAAATTAATGTTTTCAAGTATTTTTATTATTTAGTTATTAAAACGCTTAAAATTGAGTGCATGTTAAACAAAATCATCTCTAAATAATGATTTTAGTTGGCATAAATTTTTGTTCATAGTTAAAATATTACAATTTTTATCAAACAAGTGTTTTGTTCGTAATTGTAAGGACGACCAGATGTGTCCAAATTTAATTTGGTTTTAAATAAGCTTTAAATCTTAAGAACTTTTAGCATAATCACGAATTTGTTTTATAATTTGTTTTAATTTAAAAATTAAAAACAGTAGGTTATAAACATTTTTAAAAAAATATTACAAAAGATTACAACAGATTACGACAGAATTTCGAATGTACAAAAAGACTTTGCATGAAGATTATATTAATAATGGGAGGTGGGATAAAAATGGATACAAAAATACCTAAAATCACCTCTTAATGTAATGCAAAAGTCTCTTTGATACATTTGAATTTCCGTCCTAATCCTTTATAGTTTTTTTTAAATCTTTTGTATAGTTTTTTAAACAGTTTTTTAATTTCAAAGTAGTATACTAGCTTTGAAAAGTGCTCCAGATCTAAAGCAGAAAAAGTAGGTGATTTAAAAAAAGCAAAAGTTAACAGAAGTGATTTTTCTACCCTTCAATATCAAGCTCCGGGGCTCCAACCATTTCAAGCAGATGGGTAGTCCAGTCCGGAGTCCGTGTGTTGACTAGTTCCTATGCTAGCACTTTGTTTAAAACTCTTGATAATGTTTTTGAAGTTTGATGTTTTTGTTCAAGGACTCTTTTTTTAAATGAAATAAATGAATATTTATTTAAACAATTTTGTGCATATTTCTTTTAAATACAAAGTAATAAAGCTTTAATATTCCTAGTTTCTTTGTTAATTTTTAACTAAATGTAAACTCACCGTAGCTGCAACAGTTGTTTGTTGGATTAAAAAATGCTTCCCATTAAGTAACCACTAAAATCACGAGAATCTGACGTCACTTTATCAAACAAATACTCGGCATTAAATCGAATCTAATTGGCTAATAAAATGTTGTGAAGTTATTGTGAATTGAATGGTTACTTAATAGGGGGCATTTTTTAATCAAACGAACAACTGTTGCAGCCACGTTTGGTTTACCTTTAGAGGTTATTCCTTTATTAGCTTATACTTGATTCATTTTGTTTATATTATTGTGTGTTAAAATATAAAAAGAGTCACAGTCATGAGTATTTTACGACGCTTTTGACTCATTGTGTCAAATTAACGACGTTTTGAAATACGTCATAAACTAGAAGCCAGCTGAGGTGTGAACATTGTATGTCAACTGTGAAATATTGATTTTATGCCAGGACTCTTATGTGCCGACCTTAGCGCTCGCAGCGCTCGAGCGCATAAACGCATTTTCTCCAGGACTCTTTTTTGCCCGGACTCTTTTGTGCCAGGACTCTTTTGTGCCCGCTTCGATATTTTTTGGACTCTTTTGTGCCGGGACTCTTTTGAAGGTGAGCCCTTAAAATAACTTATATTTAAGGGTCAAAATTTTTAATTTTAATGTTTTGATATTTTTTTCAAAATCACTTTGCAATGCATTAAACTAACTGCGCATTTTAAGATTCTGTTAATTTCGGCCATCTTAAAATTTATGGAAAATAACCTGCCGTTTTTTGCCGTTTTTAAATATCATCGTACTACCGTATTTATAAAGAATTTTTTGCTCGTTTGACTTTTTTGACGTTTTTTAAGCCAAAAAAAATTCAACAAAAAAAACATGTTATTAAAACTTGTTGTTTTAAGGTTTTGACATAATTATTTAAAGTCTTGCTAATAACTATTAAAGTTTGCAAACAGAAAAAAATTAAGTTATATGTACCAAGAACAATCCTTAGGATAAATTCGCAACCTTTAAAAATTTTTATGGTTCGTTTTAGCAATAGTTATAGCCAGTTTTTTCTAGGTGGTCAAAATTAATGGTTTGCGCCTTAATTTCGACCACTATATTAAAAGACTTTCAACCTTCACTGATTTTTAAGTGTAACAGAAATTTTAAAATTTTGCACTGGAATAACAAAAATAGCTATCGTTTGATTTTTGGACCGAATTTTGGGTCGATTGGAAAAATCATAAAAAACTTATTAAAAAGAATAAAAAAAGTGGTCAAAATTAAGTCAGTTACCCCATAGACTATACAAAAATGACGCGCACTGGCGACAAAACTCGAACTTTGAAATGTTATATATCCATAACAGAGGTTAGAATATGTGCGGGACATATTTGGGAGCATAGCTTAGACTCTTGGCTATCTTTGTAAAAATGTTAGAAAAAAATGTTTTTTGATGACGTCTCACTACAGCGATGCGGTAAAAAAAAACCTGGTCCCAAAAAAACAAAACTTTTTATTTGTATGAAATAAAAAACGCCGCTTGGTATGCTGTTAAAACATACTTTTCTGAGTTTTTTTGAAAAGTTTGAGTAAAAATTTTTTTTTTCAATTTTTTTTATAATGCGTTGAATGCGCGCGGTTTTCGCGAATTTTCGCCACACTTATACACTGTCTGAATTATTTATTTCGTTTTGCTTTCTGCTCGAAGTATGTACGATATTGATCATATTGTTATACATTTAATGTCCGCCAATTTTTATTCCTTACTTTTGACCTAAAAATTGTTTTTGGAGGGTTGACTCCCCGGGGGCTAGGGGGCTCAAACATGAATGCCAAAATTTTCTTTTTAAACCATCAAAAATGTAAAATTTATCAGATATGACCAATTTTGATATATCGTTTGTGTAAAAGAATCTAATATTAAGCTTACAATAATATGTCAAAAATGACAAATTTGAAATTTGGATATATGCCCATATGCTGGCAGCAGCAAACTTTTCAATTAAAAAGTTTTACAAGAATAATAAACTTTAAAAGATTAGTTTTATTTTTTTTAAATTTATTTTGATTTAAAATATTAGAAATGGTCCAAATAACCCCATGAAAACGCAACATAAATTTTCGTTAAAATTCCAAAATACTTCCTTTCCTCATGCAAATTTTTGTTATTACGTCATAATTGATAATTTTTATTTGCTGTTGCGGCGCCCGGAAAAAATACCTTCTGCAAAATATCTTCGGAAAGAATATCTTTTGAAAGACTTTTAAATACTTAACTAAAAAAAACCTTTTTTTTTCCTAAGCCTAAGCGGAACCTTAAAATCAAGCTAAAACGACATAAAAAAGTTTAAAAAAACCTTTAAAAATTTTTAATAATACTGAATAATTTACTGCTGAAAGAAGATATTTTTTCCGGAAGATATTTTGCAGAAGGTATTTTTTCCGGACACCGCTCTTCCACAATTAAAATGACGCCACTCAGACCAGTTCGCGGATTCAAACGTTTTTACACGAAAAATAGCATTACTTTAAAAAATAACATTGGGATATTGGCAAAAGTTGCGAGACATAGTTGTTAGAAATTTGTTTTTTTGTGTTGACAAATGGAGAAACATGTTTGCAACATTTTAAAAAAACACTTAAAAAAGAAAATTTTTTAACTGCGATATTTGGCAATTTTGTAGTAGGATTTTAACTTTCAAAATATGTTTTTCTAACAAAATAACCTGGAAATTCGAAAAAAATAAACTTTTAAGGCATATTTTTTTAAAAAGTTTTTAATTTAAAGGTTTGCTGCTGCCAGCATATGGGCTTGGAATGCTTCCAAATTTAAAATTCGTCATTTTTGACAGTTTATTGTAAGCTTAATGTCAGGTTTTTTACATAAACGATATATCAAAATTCGTCATATGTGATAAAATTTACATTTTTGATGGTTTTGAAAACAAATTTTGAAAAAATTTGTTTGCACTTGTGTTTGGCCCTCCTAGTTCTCGTGGGGTCAACCTTCAAAAAAAATTTTTAGGTCAATAGTAAGGAATAAAAATTGGTAGACATTTAATGTATAACAATATTATCAATATAATACACACTTTAAGCAGAAAACAAAACAAAATAAATAATTCGGACAGTGTATTAGCGTGGAAAAAATTCGCAAAAAATCGCGAAACCCACGCGCATTCAACGCTTTATAAAAAAAATTTGAGCAAGCCGATTTCGCTCAAACTTTAGAAAAAACTTAGAAAAGTATGTTTTAACATCATACCAAGCGGGATTTCTTATCTCATACTAATAAAGAAGTTTTGTGTTTTTTTTTGGACCAGGTTTTTTTACCGCATGGGCTGCAGTGATGACGTCATTGAAAAACATTTTTCTTAACTTTTTCAAAAGATAACCAAGAGTCTGAGCAATGCTTCCATATATGTCCCGCACTTATTCTAACCTCCATTATGAATATATAACATTTCAAAGTTTTAGTTTTGTCGCCAGTCTGCATCATTTCTGTACAGACTATAGTTGTATTCTATTGCATTAAATAAATTTTAAGCATTTTTTTATTAATTTTAAACACACCAAATTATAAGCACACAAGATTTATCAATTTGTCTTCTTTGAAGCGAATGTAATACAAGAATATCAATATCATTATCGTTTTCGAAATCAAAAAGTAAAATAATACTAACTAGCTACCAACATTTTCTTAGCTCTACATGCAAAAAAATGCTGGCATTTCTCCAGCACTTGTAATGCCACCCCAGTGCGAGCCTAGCGGTGACAACGTTACCAGTGATAGCTATCACTGGTGGCACTGCTAGTGGAACGTACTTAAACCGGGCTTAAGTTACTTGCAACGTAATATAGGTGACTTGTTATTGTTTTTTTTCAAAAATTTAGTTTAAAAAATATTCAAAATTTTCAAATATTCAAAACACGCTTAAAACCAATTAATAAAGGGACTTTATTTTAGCAGCTAAAATGTTTATAACCTATTTAAATGATAACTATATTCTGTACAAAATGATGAGGACTGGCGACAAAACTTAAACTTTAAAAGGTTATATCTTCATAAAAGAGGGTAGAATATGTTCGGGGTACGGGGTATATATAAGAGCATAGCCAGGACTCTTGGCTATCTTTTGAATAGGTTGAAAAACGTATTTTTTCCACAAAAACCGATGCGGAAAATAAAACCTGGTCCAAAAAATTTTTCTTATTAGTATAATAAATATAAAAAAGATAAAAAACGCCGCTTTGTATACTGTTAGAACATACGTTTCCGCGGTTTTTCTCAAAATTGGAACGAAATCGGTTTGCTTACATTTTTTTTACGATGCGTTGAATGCGCACGGTTTTTGCTCATTTTAGCCGCGCTAATACACTGGCAAAACTACGGGTGTTGTTTTGATTCCTGCTTGTCGTGTGTAGGATTTTGATCATATTTTTTATGAATAAAAAGTGCGCTGTTTTTTCTTACTCCTACACAATAAAATTTTTTTGGGGGGTGGCCCCTTGAAGTTTTTTCAGAGTTCCAAAGAAAAATGATCTTTTTTGTTTTTGAGTCTTTTTTCACAAAACTGCCAAAAATATTTTCTAGGCACCATAAGCAATTTTTTGATATATACTTATGTAAAAAAAAACCTATTATTAAGCTTATAATAAACCTACAAACTTTGGGTATGTATAATTTTGCCATTTTTGTGATTTTATTGTTATTGATTGCACACCACAAGACGTTTTCAGGTTAGAAATTTATAACAAACTAAGCCAATGAAATTTTGTAGTTTCGGATTGTATTTATGATAGAATAGTCTGTTTTTGTTTAAATTACATAGCAAAACCATAACATATTTCTATAAAAAATTTTACATTTTATGCAAAATTTATTATGACTTACGTTTTTATTGTTTCATGCCGTTTTATAGTGTAACTAAACCACTATATTGCTTTGGTGTTTGTTTTTGGCTTTTTTATAAATAAGACTATGCATTTTGCTGCGATTTTCTTTTTAAGTTTGTATGCAACTCTCCTGTTTTGTATCTTAGTGTTTGAGGCCGCGGCCCGTGTTCAAATGCCCCTTGACTTCAAGGAATTTTTTTAATTCCTCTTCCCCCCCCCAGTACAGCATTATGTTATTTCACGCTGCAAGTAAATAAATTTCCTCTCACAACACAGAGATATTTTGCCTCAGACATTTCATCTCTCACATCCTGTTGTCCTCTCTACACACAACCCCACTCCTCACTCTTTTTTGTCATCCTCCGCCTGCAAAATTTCAAACTACGGGGTTGCATTTTTTTAATGATTTCTTTGTTAAAACGGACACATTTAAAAAAACATGAGAAACCTTTGCACAAAACATTACAGGCATTCTTTAATAAAAGTTTCTAAACAAACAAACAAACAAAGTTTTAAAAAGTTAAAAAACTTTGGTTCAATCCAGACTTTTTAAACACCAAAATATTTTATCACATATTGCTTTTTATTTTTAGCACGCGCTTCTTTAAGTGTTTAATAAAATGTAACTGTCACACTTTAAATTACTATAAAGCACAAATCATGTTGTTAGATTCATATGGAGAACCCAAAAAATTTTAGGAGATAGGTTTTGTATTAAGAAGTAGTCGGGTCAGGGTTTTATAAGAATATGATTAATGATACTAGCTTTTCATTGACTAACTTTTACAAGCAAACAAGTTTAAACAGATGTAAAGCAAAAAATTTTCAATTTACAAAACAAATAGAATCTCTGCTTTAATGAAAATTTTGTGTGCAGGTTTAAAATGCCAGTAAGTTTTTTTTTAATTAATTCATTTCTTTTATGGCATTCTCCAAAACATAAGTTGAGCTTAGTTTACTTATCCAAATTCGTTTTGTGGTTGGGGTAAAGGGTTTCTCGACTCTGTAGTAAACAAACAGACGTTTTCCAACAAAAAAATATTCATGTAGACTTTTTCGAAATACAGTAATACTTCAAATTTTCAGTAGCAGTAACATTATAATGAATTAAGGTAGAACACTACAGTTCCAAAAATTTCTTTGATTTTTTCAAAAACAACCACTCGGGGGTTTTCGGGGGTCCTGATTACGAATCCGAACTTCTTTTTTTGATTTGACCCCTGAGGGGGCGCTACGGTGGGTTGCGACCTCCCCTAGGAGGGACACTCTGACTCTACCCCGGTTTTACTTTAAAACCACCTTAAAGCACGTACTCGGGGTTGAATACAGTATTGAATAATATACATTTTTTTAATTAAAAAGTTTAAAAAATTAAAATTAAAAAAAGCATTTTTTTGGTGTTAAAAAATAACTCCCAGGGGGATTCGAACCTAGGCCTCCTATACGCTGAATCCTACGCTCTAACCACTCGGCTACTGCTCCGTCTTGGTACTTTAGTTAAAAATTACTTTTAAACGAACGGTTCAAAATGTAGTTCCCCAACGTCAAATCAAATTCATCCATTGCAAAATTATGAAAATTTGTTTACAAACCGATTTTAACAAACTATATATAAAAATGGAGAACTCAACGAGTTAGAAACATTGGCGTTGTTTATTTAAAAATCGTATAGAGATCTACTGAGAAATTAGGCTCCAAAGTTAATAAAATTTTCTCAAAAACTCTTCAAAATGTCGGGTTTTCTCGGGTTATTTCTATACGATTTTGCTGAAAGCAACAGGAAAGTTTTATCTACTCGTCTTTTACATACGTAATTTTTTAAATCGACAGGCACAAAAAAATTTTATATGTCATTTTGCGAAAAAAACCTGCGATTCGTCGGAATCCCTTTTGTGGACTATTTCCACAGCTTATTTTTAATTTTCATGTTTCATCAAAATATCAAAAATGATGTTCAGGACGTGAGGATTAATACAGTATGTAGTTTATAAAAATTGGTTACAGCTGTAATGAATAGCGACTGTACAAAGTTTGTGCGGTTTTTACTGTAGTGTTCCACCTTAAAAACTAATTTTTTTTTATAAAAAACAAAAAACCAGGAGCCGCGTTCAGAAAGCAAGATTAGCCAAGAATTAAAAATAGGATTGAAAATGTTAAAAATCAGAGTTCTTAAACTACAAAGGTGGAGCTCATGATGTTTTGATAGTCAATAATAGTATTGTTACAGTATTACAGCTACTGGTACTTGAACCATTCCAGTACCACTCATTTTAGTTGCAGTACTATACTGATACTGTACTGCATTAAAAAATTCAAAAAACAAAAATACAAGTACTGAACTGTATTAAAATTTCGGTTTAAAAAATACAAGTACTGGAAACAAATCAGGAAGTTATAAAATACTGGTACTTGAACTTATTTCGGTTCAGCTTTAGTACCAGCACCAGGATTGATAAGCAGGTTTAACGCAAAAAAATTAAGACTGGTGTTTCTCAGCGCAGGTGTAATGGGTAAAATGAAAACTCGATTTTTATTTTTGCAAGTTTTTTTTTGCAAGCACTGCAAAGTTATGCGGTGAATTTTTTTACACATAAAATAATTAATTTGCGCAATTATTTTTTATGTAAAAATATTGAAATTTTATACAATTTAGCCTATAATTTTGAATCATGAATTTTAATGTTCAATTGTTGAAGCTTTTTAATATTTTTAATGCGTCTTACAAAAAACCAAAGAATGTACAAAATTCAAATGATGTGAAAATATTTGCCTTTTAGTTTTTACACACTTTCTACAAAAATTGGTGGTTTCGTTCATGAGATATAATTACTTAAGAGAACATACTGTCACAATTTAAATACCTACAACGCAGATAAATTTTTTGTTACTGAACCGATTAAATTGAAATTTTTAAATGTTGTCGAATTGGTCAAGGTATATTAAAGGTTTTGTATTAAGAGTAGTTTATTCAAGGCGTTATAGGAATTTGATATGTGACAATGCTCCTTTAGTGTTTTGATTATTATCAATTTAAACTAAATTGATAATAAATATTAAAAATGTCTTCAATATTACATTTTTTACAAAACGCCTTTTATATTTAAATATAATTATACCAAAGGTATATGACTTTTAGTGTTAGTATTAAGAGAGTTTTGTTTTTTAAACAAGTATATAGCTCTTTTCGCTAAAAAATTGCAATAAAACTTGATAAATCTATAAAATCAAGAAAAACATCATGTTGTAGTTTGACTTATTAGTTGAAGATGGTACGTGATTTTGCATGGCTAACAGACAATATTTAAAAGTTTATTAAAACCAACGTTTCGATGCTGATAAAACACAGCTCTTCGTCAGGGAACTGAAACAGTAATAAAATACATTAAAAATAATAAAATAAAACAATTATTATCAATACTGTCGAATAATGAAATTAAAACTAGCAACGGAAGACGCGTACAAATTTTTAATAATTATAGCTAAAATTGGAAGATAACAAACAAAAGTTTATATGATTATATGCAAAATGACCTTATAACTTATATAATATATATTATAAATAAATAAAAAATAAAAACGGGTAGAATGTCATTTTAATAAATAATATAAAACTAGGATATATAATTAGAAAAATTAATGCCCTGTCATCGAAGAAAATGTTTAAAAATGAAAAGTAAAGTAACAACACAGATATAAGTTTAAAACAACAATGAAATTAAACAAGAAAATTAATATAACCAAATTAGGAAGTTAAATTAATGTACCAATAAAATATTATTGTAGAAAACATTTTTTTACGTTATTACGTTAATCTTAATTTTTGCAGTAGAACAGAATAAACATTGGGCACTAAATTACAAATTTCTTTTGAATGCACATTTAATAAATTTGTACTGTTTTTATTAGCATAAATAAAACACGCCTCTTTAAAACATAACCCAAAATAGTTGTCCTCAAACGCCAGGAACTTTGAAAAGCTAAAACTGTGCTTAGTATTACGACTGTGTAAAGAAATAGAAGAGAGACCTGTGTCTTTAGTTGAGCTTTGGGCGGCACGTGTGTGTTCAGAAAAACGAACGGTAAAATTACGCTGGCTTCTTCCTATATAGAACGAGTCACAATCATCACAAATTAATAGATAAACAACGTTATTCCTAGCTAAATTCTCTGACATTGCCCGGTCGACATTTAAATAAAATAATTTTGAGCGAAGTGTAGAAGGAGACCGAAAAAATGTTAAAAACCCCGCGTTTTTTAGTATACGTTTTAAGTTATATGAGGCTTTACCAAAAAAAGGAAGAGTGATTGAAGGCAAGGTGCTTTTTGGAAGAGGTGGAGGACAGCAACCGGATTTGAGACACGATAAATCAAAGAATTTTGCTACGAAGTCTTTAGGATAGCCATGCTTATTTACAAATACATTGTACAAGAAATTAAACTCATTTTGAAGCGAAATTGAATTAGTTGAATATCCTAATGCACGTAATTTTAAAGTATTAAGAGCGCTAGAAAGATATTGGTTTGGAATAAAGGAATATTTTGAAATGTACCTATTGGAATGCGTTGGTTTGCGATATACTTCTATTTCAATTTTGCTTTCAGATCTTTTTATGAGGCAGTCAAGAAACGGTAAAACATTCGATGATTCAAGCTCAGATGTAAAGCGGATTTTTGTAGGCTGTAAAAATTCATGAAACTCAGATAAAAAAGCATTAACCATACCATTAATATTAGAATAAGGTATTTTCAAATCAAACAAAATAAATATATCATCAATATATCTACGATAGAGCACAGGTACTAAAATTTTTGGACACACATTTTTAAGAAATTTTGATTCTAAAATCCCTAAATATAAATCGCTTACAGATACAGAAATAGGGTTGCCCATCGGCACACCGTAATTTTGACTCAAGATATCATCATTGAATTTTAAAAAACTATTATTTAAAACACACATAAACAAATCCACTATGGTTTTAATTGAAACAGAAGAAAAGAAAGTAACATTTTCGCGCCAGGACCTTTCAGTATTATATAGTATATTCGGCAACTCATTAATAATAAAACAAACATCTACATTATCAAACAAACTGACAGCATCGATACTTACCATAAAATAACTAGGTTTTATTAAAACAGACTTAAGCTCAGATATGAAACTAGGAATAGACGGTATTCGATACTCTAAAAGCTGAACAGATGGCTTTAAAACAGAGTCTAACTTCTTTGCGACGGAATAAAACATGGACCCATACATTGGAGTAATGACTCTAATAGGATTATTTGCTTTATGGACTTTTATTAAACCGTACGGATTAGGAATAATACTTCTATCTAAGGTTGGCAACATACTCATAATTATATTCGCTGATAGGAAGGAAGAAAGCACCGATTTTACGTTAGTATAAGCAGTTTTTATTTTGTTTTTTGTGATTTTAGTAAATAAATTTTTATTTAAAAAGTGAGCTGACATTTTAGTAAAATAGGTTGATTTTTGTAATATTACTGTTTTTGCACCTTTGTCGGCCGAGACAAATACTAAATCTTCATTCTGCGCTTTTTTTCTTAAGTCTGATACAACTACTTCAACTTTATCATAAATAACCTAAGTATTACGGAAGGATCCAAAATATCATTTTTTGAATATGCTAAAACAGTAATGATAAAATGATGCATTCAAAAGAAATTTGTAATTTAGTGCCCAATGTTTATTCTGTTCTACTGCAAAAATTAAAATTAACGTAATAACGTAAAAAAATGTTTTCTACAATAATATTTTATTGGTACATTAATTTAACTTCCTAATTTGGTTATATTAATTTTCTTGTTTAATTTCATTGTTGTTTTAAACTTATATCTTGTTGTTACTTTACTTTTCATTTTTAAACATTTTCTTCGATGACAGGGCATTAATTTTTCTAATTATATATCCTAGTTTTATATTATTTATTAAAATGACATTCTACCCATTTTTATTTTTTATTTATTTATAATATATATTATATAAGTTATAAGGTCATTTTGCATATAATCATATAAACTTTTGTTTGTTATCTTCCAATTTTAGCTATAATTATTAAAAATTTGTACGCGTCTTCCGTTGCTAGTTTTAATTTCATTATTCGACAGTATTGATAATAATTGTTTTATTTTATTATTTTTAATGTTTTTTATTACTGTTTCAGTTCCCTGACGAAGAGCTGCGTTTTATCAGCATCGAAACGTTGGTTTTAATAAACTTTTATATATTGTCTGTTAGCCATGCAAAATCACGTACCATCTTCAACTAATTATGACGTCACAGGCAACCCAAAAGGACTCCGCAATATTCTTAAATTTCGCTTTGGCCAGGAAGCGGTTCAAAAACTGAATACAGTTTTACGATGGAATGAGAAACTAGCTAACTGCAGATGTCGTATTAAATTTTTAAAAATTTGTAAATATTATCGAATTTTTCCCAAGTTTATCAACAATATATTTTTATCATTTTACAAACTGGCTGGTCCTTATAGCAAGAAAGCAATACATAATTCAAAGCTGTTTATTCTACAGTCTTGTATCCGTGATAGCTACGTCTCCGAAGCCAAAATTAGAAAATCGCTAACAGACTCTGTTTTATACTTCAAAAATCTTCAGGATGACTCAGTTTTATCAACTGTTTTGGCATATTCAAAAAATCGATATTTTGGATCCTTCCGTAAAACAAAACTCAAAAACGACAATAAATTTGAAAAATTATATTTTAATAAATTTGGTCATTTTTATAAAAATTGCAGTATTTGGCCGGATAGGAATTTTCGAGATTCTGTTATAGTTAACGCTACTAGTAGTACTTTTTCTGAAGCAGAATTAGATATTCTTGCCTGTGGTCCTAAGTTTTGTCTGCCACCCAAGCGAGTTCCTATCCTACAAACATTATGTGCAGTGGAATCCGCTTTGGTGAAAGTAGACGGAAATTTGGACTCAGGTGTATCTAATGAAGCTTTGCGCGCTCAAATTACTTCGTGTTTAAGTCACTGTTCTGTAACAAGTAAAAATCCTAAGGTTATTTATGATAAAGTTGAAGTAGTTGTATCAGACTTAAGAAAGAAAGCGCAGAATGAAGATTTAGTATTTGTCTCGGCCGACAAAGGTGCAAAAACAGTAATATTACAAAAATCAACCTATTTTACTAAAATGTCGGCTCACTTTTCAAATAAAAATTTATTTACCAAAATCACAAAAAACAAAATAAAAACTGCTTATACTAACGTAAAATCGGTGCTTTCTTCCTTCCTATCAGCGAATATAATTATGAGTATGTTGCCAACCTTGGATAGAAGTATTATTCCTAATCCGTACGGTTTAATAAAAGTCCATAAAGCAAATAATCCTATTAGAGTCATTACTCCAATGTATGGGTCCATGTTTTATTCCGTCGCAAAGAAGTTAGACTCTGTTTTAAAGCCATCTGTTCAGCTTTTAGAGTATCGAATACCGTCTATTCCTAGTTTCATATCTGAGCTTAAGTCTGTTTTAATAAAACCTAGTTATTTTATGGTAAGTATCGATGCTGTCAGTTTGTTTGATAATGTAGATGTTTGTTTTATTATTAATGAGTTGCCGAATATACTATATAATACTGAAAGGTCCTGGCGCGAAAATGTTACTTTCTTTTCTTCTGTTTCAATTAAAACCATAGTGGATTTGTTTATGTGTGTTTTAAATAATAGTTTTTTAAAATTCAATGATGATATCTTGAGTCAAAATTACGGTGTGCCGATGGGCAATCCTATTTCTGTATCTGTAAGCGATTTATATTTAGGGATTTTAGAATCAAAATTTCTTAAAAATGTGTGTCCAAAAATTTTAGTACCTGTGCTCTATCGTAGATATATTGATGATATATTTATTTTGTTTGATTTGAAAATACCTTATTCTAATATTAATGGTATGGTTAATGCTTTTTTATCTGAGTTTCATGAATTTTTACAGCCTACAAAAATCCGCTTTACATCTGAGCTTGAATCATCGAATGTTTTACCGTTTCTTGACTGCCTCATAAAAAGATCTGAAAGCAAAATTGAAATAGAAGTATATCGCAAACCAACGCATTCCAATAGGTACATTTCAAAATATTCCTTTATTCCAAACCAATATCTTTCTAGCGCTCTTAATACTTTAAAATTACGTGCATTACGATATTCAACTAATTCAATTTCGCTTCAAAATGAGTTTAATTTCTTGTACAATGTATTTGTAAATAAGCATGGTTATCCTAAAGACTTCGTAGCAAAATTCTTTGATTTATCGTGTCTCAAATCCGGTTGCTGTCCTCCACCTCTTCCAAAAAGCACCTTGCCTTCAATCACTCTTCCTTTTTTTGGTAAAGCCTCATATAACTTAAAACGTATACTAAAAAACGCGGGGTTTTTAACATTTTTTCGGTCTCCTTCTACACTTCGCTCAAAATTATTTTATTTAAATGTCGACCGGGCAATGTCAGAGAATTTAGCTAGGAATAACGTTGTTTATCTATTAATTTGTGATGATTGTGACTCGTTCTATATAGGAAGAAGCCAGCGTAATTTTACCGTTCGTTTTTCTGAACACACACGTGCCGCCCAAAGCTCAACTAAAGACACAGGTCTCTCTTCTATTTCTTTACACAGTCGTAATACTAAGCACAGTTTTAGCTTTTCAAAGTTCCTGGCGTTTGAGGACAACTATTTTGGGTTATGTTTTAAAGAGGCGTGTTTTATTTATGCTAATAAAAACAGTACAAATTTATTAAATGTGCATTCAAAAGAAATTTGTAATTTAGTGCCCAATGTTTATTCTGTTCTACTGCAAAAATTAAAATTAACGTAATAACGTAAAAAAATGTTTTCTACAATAATATTTTATTGGTACATTAATTTAACTTCCTAATTTGGTTATATTAATTTTCTTGTTTAATTTCATTGTTGTTTTAAACTTATATCTGTGTTGTTACTTTACTTTTCATTTTTAAACATTTTCTTCGATGACAGGGCATTAATTTTGCTAATTATATATCCTAGTTTTATATTAATCTATAAAATCGTGTTTGAGACAGTAAATTTTGATCTAAATTTATAAATTTAGTTAAGATGGGATGTCAAAATAAAAAACTAGGGACCGATATTTTTAGCGGTTGGCATAGGTGGGCAGGGGGGTGATACCCTTCCCCCAAAAATCCCGATTATAGCCGCCACCTCCCCCCCCCTCAAAATTTTGGGGTACCCCGGACACCCCTCCCTAAAATTTGGGGGTCCCGAGTCTAAAAAGGCTAAAAATGGGGTATTTGAGGTTTACCTCAAAAAATTTTTTTCCATACACCCCCACCTCAAATTTTGGGGGTAGGATATACCCCCCTAAATCTGAGAGACTGCCCATCTATGGCGAGTAGAGTTTGAAATTTTGACGCTATGGGGGGTGGACTTCACCCTGCCTCCTCCCTATCATGTTCAGATGTGTTTGCGTAAATAAAATTTCTGTTTATGATTAGGTTGAACATTTGGAATTTGTTTATTCCGCAGCTATTCTCCAAGCTAATGTTTATGGAATCAAACCACTAACTGACAAAGTAAGTCTTGTTTGCTATTTAAAACGTTATCATTTTATTGTTTGATTGCAAGGGCTCTTTAATTTTGTTTTTTAATGACATTTTCAAAGTACTGCATGTTAAAAGTATCGTTTAGGACAAGAAAGGTCCAAAGGCTAGTAAACGTTATAAGTTGTACACCTATGTATGTATACACAAAAAATTAAAAAGCAAAAAGTAACACAGCAATAATGAACCAAAAATAATAAAGACTAACCGCCAAGCTATATTGTCAGTAGAATTCCTTACTTCACTGACAAACAGCCCACACAGCCAATTTCAAACAAACTTATTTATTTTACTGTAGAGAAAAAAAGAATAAAAAATAAAAAGAAGTAATACACAATGTAAAATGCATTTTCTTGATATAACTCATGTAAAATTACTAAAACCACATAAATAAGCAAATTACTACAAAAATTTGTCTGTGTTACCCACAAAAATCACTGCTTAAATCATACATGGGCAAGTTGGCCCGGACTGGGGGGGTTAAACCCGGAATGGGGGGGGGGAGTTAAAATCCAAGAAACGCAAAATACCCATATCGTTTTTTTTTTCTGGAGTGCATTTTACCATATCGTTTTTCGATTTTGAAGAAAAAATAGGTAAAAAACGCTAGTTTTAGGACAAAAAGCCCTTTTTATAGCATTTTTGAGTTTTTTATTGCTTAAAACATTCATTTTGACCTCAAAACTTAAGTTTGGAGGCAGTTAGAAGTCAATTTAAATACTTTTTTCTTCATTTTTCCAAAATTGGGGGGTTAACCTTTTCTCCCCCCCCCACTTCTGAGTGGGGGGAGGGTTAAATTCTCCTTCTCAAAATTTGGGGAGGGGTTCACCCCTCCAACCCCCCGTGCCTATGTATGGCTTAAATCAGTCCAGAGATGAATTAATTATCACCGGTTTCAACCAAAAAGCTCCACCCAAACAAACAATAGTAGTAGCGTTGGACCTTACCAAGGCCTTTGACACTATCAGCATGAAAATTTTAATCAGCAAGATATTAAACAGCACACTTGCAGCCTATCTAATCAGATGGCTAAGTGGTTATCTTAGAGGCAGAATCAACAAAACTTGTTTCAGAGACTCAATCTCCAAACCCAGGATAGTACAAACAGACGTGCCTCAAGGCTCAGTCATTTCACCAACTCTCTTCAACTTCTACGTATTGGACATACCTCCCCCACCTGCTGGCGTCAAAATCGTCTCCTATGCTGATAACACCACAGTTTACTCCACTGAAAACAAGATAGCCAATATGGAAACAAATCTCACCAACTATCTCTACACTCAAAATCAATACCTGGTTCGCAACCATCTCAAATTATCAACAGAAAAATCAACAGTTACACTTTTCTCTCCATCCTCACAAGAATACAACTACTACCCAAAAGTGACCATACAAAACCAACTTTTACCGCTCAACAAAAAACCCAAAATCCTAGGTGTCACTTTTGATGCAAAACTAACCTTCAACAACCACATCACCACAATCAACAATAAGGTATCTAGACGCTATAACATCCTCAAACCCCTAGTTGGGAGCCAGCTGGAGACAACAAAAAGAAACAATAGTAACCTCATACAAAGCTTTAGGGCAACCCATCCTCAACTATGGAACACCAATATGGTCACCAAACCTCTCTAAATCCCATTATCAGAAACTCAAATCAACAGAAAACTCAGCCCTCAGGATAGCAACTGGTTACCACAAAATGGCTTCACTAGATCATCTCCATCAAGAAACTAAAGTACTGCCCATTGAAAATCACACATCTCTCCTCGCAACACAATTTCTGGCCAAGACTATGCAACAAACTCACGCTAACCCATCCAACAAAATCACAGCAAACAAATTTAGGCCAAAAGAAATGAAACACACCCTCCAATCAAAATATGGTCTAATAGCAGAAAGTTTTTTTCAACCAACTCTCACTGAAAAAGTTTATCCAGACTAAAATTTACACCTATTTTGTGAAAGAATCTCTATCTCAACTCCAACCTAATCCTCTACTAAAAAGCAAACCCCATGAAATACACCAAAGTAAACAACACCTTCCAAGAAAATCAAAAACACTCCTGTCACATTTAAGATCCATATTTTTCATCATCTAAGTTCATACAAATCAAGAATAAATCTTCTAATTAAAAATGAGTGTCCAAAATGCAACCAGAAACCTCATAATGTCCACCACCTTTTCAACCGCACCAAAAATCCTACCTCATTAAAAGTGGAAGACCTATGGCTTCAACCAGTGGCGTGCCCAGGATTTCATTTGGGGGGCGGTCTGAGAGGGTAAATACTAACTCTGAAGGAGGGTCTGGGGGGCGGTAGCCCCCCAGATATGGGGGGTCTGGGGGGCGAGAGCCCCCCAGCGGGGTCAAGGGGCAGAGCCCCTTGTCAGGGGGGTCCGGGGGCAGAATGCCCCCCGGGGGAGAAAATTTTTAATTTAAGGCGCTAAAATACAATAGAAATTTTAATTCCAGATGATACTTATTACAAATTTTAAGGTTTTTTATAATTATACATTTAAAACATGTGTTTAAACGTTAATAAAAGGATAATAGTGTTTATAGTAGTTTTATTAAACATTTATGCCTTAACTACTGAACGGGATAATCAATTTGAAATCGAAAAACTAAGATAAATTGTCAATTTAAACTACCCGCGTAGAGGGAAAATTTTAGTTTTTTGACTATTAATATGCTTTTGGAAGGCATCAGGAAAGTTTCTGTATTAAATATTAAAGAAAAAAAATTTTCTCTCCCAAAAGTTAAAAAATGTAAGGGCAAAAAAATCCAGCTTTGCCGGATTTTGGGGGGGTGGCGGCCGCCGCCCCCCGCCCCCCCCCCCGCCCCTGGGCACTGGCTTCAACCCGCAAAGCCAGCAGCATTTCTGGAGGAAATCACCTGAGAAAAAACTCTGGCTATGCTAACTAACTAACACCACATACACAAATACACACATATACACAGAGGCTAAAGTCCTCCCAAAAGCAACACATAATCAACTCCACGCAAAACAAGCAAAATTGGCAGCCATGTACAGAAACAATCCACTCAATTACTTAACACAACAACCTGCACTCAGTAGGCTCAAAAAACAAACAATATTTCACAACAACAACTACACAACAAATATTCCAACAGACTTCACAACAAAAATTACAAAGCACTATAACAACTAATCCATGCAAACAGTCACAAACTACATCAACAACACTCCAATGAACCCAATACTTCAAACAAAAGCACCAGCAATAAGTAACAAGGAAGAAAATCTCCCTCGCGGGGTCAGGAGAACCCTTGCCCAACTCAGGGCAGGGAAATCTCCCTTGCTCTACTCTTACCTACACAAAATCAACCCCAACAATACACATCACCAAACTTCCCGCTATGCAAAACACAAATACACACAACACAACATCTTTTCACATGCACACACATTAACACAACCTTGGGACCAGAAGACCTTTGGGCGAACCCTGTAGCGGTTGCTGATCCTCCAAGAATGGGAAGAGGGGGTGAGCAAGGCAAGGAGCATGCCGGACGGAACCAACCAGGGTTGAATAAACTCTGGTTACTGGCAAAGGACACCAACAAAAAGAACAGGTCTGGAATTGAAAAAAAAAATTATCCCAGTTCAATACACTGTGGGTAAAAATTTTTTAATCGCCAAAAATCAGTTATCGCGTTATTTTACGTCCTGTTTGTCGGGTCCTGTTTGTAGTTTTATTCTATTCTTCTCAATTAAATTAATTTCCAGGCAGCCGTTGCAGAAATAGCGTCCAATGTGATTCCGCCGCCTTTCAAGCCAAAGAGTGGGGTGCGCATTGCCGTCACCGACGCCGAAGCCCAAGAACTAACAGAATCAGGAGGTGAGTCATTTTGTCAGTTTAACCACTCTAGTTGTAAGTTGTATTGATGTTTCAGAAAGATGAATATGCGCGCGCATGTGTGTGTATCTGTGTTTGTGCGTGTAAAACTAATTTCAAACGATTAACGTGTAAAACATTTCACAATCACCCAACGCCCCAGCGGTAATAATTTTAAACATATTCTGAGGTTAGTCATGGCCGTACCCAGGATTTTAATTCAGGGGGAATTTATTTGAATGGTTTTTAACGTGCCTAAATGGGGGGTCGAAAGGGCGGGAGGGAGCCCTCAGAAATGGGGTTGTCTGGAGGGCGAGAGCCCTACTTTATTGTTGTACATAATATTTGTTTAGTTTTGTTAGTTTATTTTTTGTGTTATATGTTTTTGAAAGCAAATCTCACCTCACGCCAATCTCTAAAATCCTCTGTTAGGGGTGGGGCCATTAACTACAACCCTCTAAAACCCTATACCACCGACAGTGACGATACAGGGCTTTAGGCGGTCATATGGAATATTCATAGCCGGCCCGCCTCTGCTCTAAAAAATGGTTTTAGGATCTTAAATCACACTTACTTTTGTATTTTAGATAGCTTTAATGCATTGCAGATTGATTATGAAAAAAAATTTTTCTAATTTTTTTATAAAGCCAAAGGGGGGATTAATCCCTGCAATCCCCACTGGGTAAGGACTTGTTAGTAGCCTTAGATTACTTAAAGGAGCACTGTCACAAATCAAATTCCTATAACGCCCGAACCGGACTGCTCCTTTAATACCAAACCTACCTAACACAACTTTGGTATTTAGAGTGCTCCACTACAAGGCTACAACATTTTTAAATTTCAGCTGAATCGGTTCAGTATTAAAGGAGCAGTCCGGTTCGGGCGTTATAGGAATTTGATTTGTGACAGTGCTCCTTTAATCCTGCAAAGAAAGATATTTTGGAATAGTAATATTATTTAATATAAAATTAACAATATGTGCGCAATTGAATCAAGGCTGATTATTATTTGTCACGCATTTGTATAAAAATATCACATTTTAAAAAAAATATTTCACTTATAAGTTAATAAACAGCTTTTTTACATGAGAGCTTTTTGCTTTAATTATTACATTTTATAACCCACATGTCACATTATGGTTATTAAGGGGGCTTTTTTTACTATAATAAACAACCACAAAACTCTAAATTACAACCTTTTTTATTTATCAATTTCAGACGAAAACGCGGTGATGGAAATGAAACTGGCGCTGGCGAAACTGAAGGCGAGCAAAGAGATGCGGCTCCATCCCGTGGACTTCGAGAAGGATGACGACAGCAACCATCACATGGACTTCATCACCGCCTGCAGCAATCTCAGGGCCGAGAACTACTCCATAGAGAAGGCGGACAAAATGAAGGTAAATGAGCATGGGGTGGGGTGCATAGATGGGCAGTGGGGGGGGGGGCATTGGGGGGGGGGGGGTTATACCCCCCCAAAATTTCGGATTTTGCTGACACCCCCCCTTAAATTTGGGGTAGTCGGGGACACCCCCCCCCCCAATTCGCCGCCCAAAGAAAAATTTTTAAGTGTTATAAAGGACTAAAAAAATTTTCCGCGCTTCGCGCGGAGTGTTTATTACCTTATTTCCCCGTTCATTACCTTTTATTACCTTTAAATTCCCCCACTACGCGGGCAGTTTAAATTTCCCCGCTACGCGGGCAGTTTAAATTGGCAATTTATCTTAGTTTTTCAATTGCAAATCGATTATCCCATTCAGTAGTTAAGGCATACATGTTTAATAAAACTACTATAAACACTATTATCCTTTTTTTAACGGTTTAAACACATGTTATAAATGTATAGTATAGCTATAAAAAACCTTAAATTTTGTAATTAGTATCATTTGGAATTAAAATTTCTAGTGTATTTTAGCGCCTCAAATTATAAATTTTCTCCTCCAGGGGGCATTGTTCCCCCCAAACCCCCTGACTGAATTTTTAAGATCACAGAAAATTATGTAGAAATTAGGTAAAAAAACAAAAGTAAAATGTATGTTCACGCGATCACCAGGAGACGATTTTTAAGCCGTTTTTAGTATATATTTTAAAAAATTTTCGCCTCCGGCGGCTGGGGGGGACACCCCCCAGACCCCCCGGCCGACGCTTCGCGTCGGCTGGCGCCGCTACGCGGCGCAGGCGGCGGCGCTTCGCGCCGCTTTGACAACACTTTTTCCGCCCCCCCCCCAGACTGACGCCCCTGAAATGAAATCCTGACTGCGCCATTGCACATTATTATTAAAAGAATTAAAAAAATAAAATTTATAAGTTGCAATAAGGTCTTATTTTAATCTTACACAGTTTTAGAGCATTTATAAGCTTGTTTTACGTTTTTTTACGCGTTTTAAGCTCATTTTAAGGCAGCGCGGAAATATTGGGTACACCCCCCCCTCAAAATTTAGGTCTTGCTGGTTCTTCGGGGTGGGGTGGGTGTGTGTTTCGTTGTTTTTGTTTTGCTTGGTTGGGTTCTTTGGGGGGGGACACCCTGGGCCCCCCCCCCCCCCCCTTCCTCCTTTCCCCTTCTCCCCCCCTTTGTGCCTTTTGGGTATCTTGGTTTTCTGTCCATTATGTAGTAAAAAACAGGACTTTTGTACTCTTTTTATACATAAATAGCCTATTTTAGTATATAAAATTTTATATTAATGCTAAATAAATGATTTTATGTGACTTTTTGTTTGGAAACCGTACCCCCTTGACCCCCCTCTGGATTTCAAACTGGTTTTTCCCCAAGTCGATCCCCCAAAAAGCTAGGGGACCCCCTGGACCCCCTCGTAGCTTTTAAAAGGCTATTTACCCGGGGTAGCCACCCCCTTCTGAGCGTGCCGGTCCATGCTCATGTATGGGTAGCAAACTAAGTGTACTGAGCCCCGAGTGGAGCTCAGGATACCTTTCAGAACTCTGTGCCATGTTTTTGTATAAAATTTTTGAATAATTAAGCTGAAAAGTACTCCATAGAGAAAGCGGATAAAATAAAAATTGGTACAAAAATACGTGTACGGAACCCCGGAGCGAGTTCAGGAGACCTTCCAGAGCTTTGTCTTATTTTTGTCGAAATTTTCTGAAATTAAGCTGAAAACTATTTGATAGAGAAGGCGGACAAAATAAAGGTAGTAAACGTGTTATAGATTAGCGAGAAGTTCCACGGGAAAGTATATAGAGCTCCGCTTTTTTGTTAATTTTCCTAGTAATTAAAGAGTGATATTAATTTTTGTAAACTTATATATTTTACTAACTTAGCTAGGGTAGTGCATTTATTTTCGGCACTTTTCCCAATTGGGCATTTTTGATTTTGGACTATATCTTTGGTAATCCTGGACGGAATACGACGTTTGATAGCTCAAATGAGAGCTAATTATATGTAAATGACTGTCGTGAGCTTTTTATTTGTTATGTTTTGATTTTTCATGTGAAATTATGTGATTTATAAAAAATAAATTTGTTAATCGTTTTTAGAACATGGGCATTTCATGATTACGCAATAAATTGGTTTAAAAACTAAACTGTCCTGGTAAAATTTAGTCTATTTTCCGAATTTTTAGTCCCCGTGGTTCTACGTTGCGTCTGAGGTGAGCAATCGTTATAAAATTAAATAGTGTAATTTCGGCACTTATGCTGTAGGTAAAAATGGATTGAATTAAGTGGTCGGGTGTTAAATTGTAGTTGTAAATAGTTAAAAGACAACGTTGAAATGTGTAGGAGTCATAGCACTGCACTTAAACTCGATTAAGAGGGTCCTTTTAAAAAGTGCCGAAATTAAATGCACTTTTTTCCCAAATTTTGCTCGTTTTGATACCATTTGGCATTTTAGCTGTAACTTTTTGCCAGTTACACGTTGAACAACAAGTAGAAGCTTAAATTTAAAAAAATGTCTGAAGATAATGATAGGCTTTTAAATATTTGAAAATGATGGTTTTTTACTGAGAAACAATCGATTGTTTGTAAAGTGCCGAAATTAAATGCACATATTCAATTTCGGCAATTTTCCATTTTATTAAAAACTGATTTAATTAAGTAAAAAAAATACTTTCGTACAGTGAAACTTTTGCGACGCAACGCAGTATCGTGAAAGCTTCAAAATGAGCTATCAAACATGAAAATCGGGCCATACAGTGAAAAGTTACATCGGAAAAACGAAAAAGTGCCGAAATTAAATGCACTACCCTATAGCTAACAATGTTAACTATAGTTTCAGAAATGAGCCTAAAATAGCAAAAAAAAAAATATTTTATTTGGAAACCCTAAAATTCTGATTTGCGGGGCAGAGCTCCGGAACTTTTTCCGCTTTAAATGGCAGGAGCTCCGGAGTATGATATCGGGTGGCATGAACATAGTGAAAACGTGGCGAACTATTGTAGTTCTTTATTTATTTTTTGTTTATATTGTTTTTCAGACAAAGCAGATTGCGGGTCGAATCATCCCCGCTATCGCGACGACGACGGCGGCCGTTGCCGGTTTGGTGTGCTTGGAACTGCTGAAGGTGGCCGGAGCAGATCGGGACGGGAAACGGATCCCGCTTGAGCGATTCAAGAACGGCTTCCTCAATTTGGCGCTGCCTTTCTTCGCCTTTTCGGAACCGATCGCAGCCCCAGTGAAGAAGGTTGTTTTCATAGATTTTTTTTATTTTCTTTTTTTCATTGTTTTGTCGCTTTCTGAAAAACGTAATTATGGTTGTTGACTGCTGTTATTTTCCGGTTTTCCGGTTTTTGTGAAAGCACTCTTTTACCTAACTGATTCTTAACAATCTGAATTTCAAAAAAGGCGTTCGAGTTTGAGACGATCAATGGTTTGTTTTTTTTCATTTTTTTTAATTGTGAGAAGGATATTCCGAAATTGTACCTGCACTGTATTTGTAAACTTATTTTTGCGTTTTGATACCTTTTCCACACTTGCTTTTTGGTAGAAAACGTCAATAATGTTAGCTGCCGACATATTTGCTTGAAGCACTTCGTAGCTACGTTGTATTGTTAACATTATTTCAAGGTTAATTAAGTTTTAGATCACTTTATTTAAAAGGGGGCTCCGAGGATCCCTCCGGTTTAAATGGTCGTAGTTTCGGTACTTCTAAATGTGTTTCCTCAAATTTTTAGAAGAGGGGGTCTACATCTATTTGCTGCGCTCTGGCTACGCCAGTGATAAAAAAGGTATATAAATTGCTCAACAATTTTTGTTGTTTAAAGACTCATAATACCCCTGACCCGGTCAAACTCCCTTCCTATTACTATCTGCGAATATTTAAGTAAAGTTATAAACAAAATAACATTTTTTAAAAAAAATTTTTTAAACTTTTTCAATTAAAAAAAAAGTGTAAACTACAAAAATTATTTAGTATTATGAAAATGAATTCACACTGTGGGATCGATTTGAAGTCCAGGGTGAATTGACACTTCAGCAGTTGATGGATTATATGAAGGTAAATTCATACTCCTAATTAATATGCGCGCTGCTGTAAAAGCAGTAAAAAAGCTAGTTTCACACGGTTGTATAACCGTGTTTTGTTTAAATCATTTCTTAAAGGTCCGGTACAGAGCCATAGTGTTTTTCCTAATTTTCAAACATTTTTTTCAATAGCTTTAATCTGTCATAATAGCTCAAAATATATTTTAAGATAATTTGAAACTTCAAAAAGGGGAATATCTTTTGAAAAGATGCCGTAACTCTTCGCTAAATAAATTTAAGGGGAAAATTAGTATCCCTCCCCCATAGTTGAAAAATATTTGTCACACTTTCAGGATAAAATGCTGAGGAAAGTTAGCACAGTTCATTAAAAGTATAAAATTCACTTTCTTTACATTCTAATCGTCTGGTGATCTTTTTAGAAAGAGCATCGCTTAGAAGTTTCTATGCTTTCTCAAGGAGTTTCGATGCTGTATTCTTTTTTTATGGCACCAGCAAAGTTGAAAACTCGCCTCAATATGAAGTAAAGTGTTGTAATAATATTATACGAGTACATAAAATAGACCTTTACGCAAGCCAGTGATCACCGTTCCCAGTAATTTTTCCATCGCAAAAATACTTTCGGTAAAATGACCACGACAAATGACATTTTGGTAAAAAAAAATTCCATCGAGTAATTTAACATTCAGACTAATTTAATTGACCATCGATCAATTTAGCTTGATTTTTAGGTTTCTTTTAGGTTCAGGAAAAATAATCCTGAGAGTATATTAGTAGGATTGTCAAATTACCCGATGATATTTTTATCAAAATGTCATATGCAAGAAAGTCATGTTAAAAATATTTTTACGAATGGTTAAATTACGTGGAGCCGTGATCACTCCCATTTTGGAGGCCCCTTCAGCTTAACTGATCAGGGGCATCTCAAAGGTTTGCGAGTATAGGTTAGCATGATTCAAGAAAGTCGAAGGGGTGGTTACCATAGGTGGACACGGACAGTTCTCTGGATTTTAGATGGCACCTACCCTACCACCCAAATTTGGGGTATACCAACAACTTTTGAAAAGGGTGTCTCGATCTCCGTAATACCAGATTTTTAAACTTTTTAGTATTTTTTGGATTTTAAAATTTGTTTTAACATTAGTTGAGAAACATTCCTGATGGCTTTCAAAAGTAAAAACACTCAAAAATAAAAATTTTTCGACTACGCGGAAAGTTTAAACTCGTTAATTTAGCTTTTTTTAATTTTGCGCTCAATAATCAAGACGTAATACACGATAAAACTAGGGGGGGGGGGGGGGGGGACTCTAGAAGTGGGGGTAACCCCCCCCCCCGGGGGGGGGGGGGGAGCCCCCCCCCTTTGGAGAGGAAATGTTTTAAAAGACTCTAACTGCCTCCAAACTTAAGTTTGTTTTAAAAAGCCCAAAAATGCAATAAAAAGGGCTTTTTGACCTAAAATTAGGGTTTTTAACCTATTTTTCCTTCAAAATCGAAAAACGATATGGGTAAAATGCACTCCAGAAAAAAAACGATATGGGTATTTTGCGTTTCTCGGATTTTAACCCCCCCCCCCCCCTAATTTGGTTTCCCCCTCCCCGCTCCGGCCAACTTGCCCATGTATGATTAAAACGTTTCCTAACGGTTTTTAAACCATATAATATTTTTAAGTGATAAAGTAATGCTTCAAGGGATAAATAATTTAGAATTAATTAAGTTTTTTTTAATTATATACTTTGCATAAAATATTTACATCTTACGATCATGGGCGTAGCCAGGATTTCGGAAAAGGCGAGTCCAACCCTGAACGAAATTTCGTAAAGAGGGGTCCAAATCCTAAACGTTATAAAAAGACTAAAAAAATTTTCCGCGCTTCGTGCGGAGTGTTTATTAACTTGTTTATGCCACATACTTTATTATTTTCCTATTATTCAATAAAAATAAGTCTATAAAACAAAGAAAAAACTTTTTACAAACAATTTGATACCTTAAATTTTCGATTTCCAACAACTAAAATACACTGAATTATAGCTGAGCAATGCAAAGTGTGAGAAAATGTTTTTAAAATTACATCTCTTAACCTTTAAATTTTTAATCTTACTATAACAATCTAAAGGGGGGTACAGCGTTGTCTTATCAAGATAACAAAAGAAAGTAACAACAAATTTGGAAGTGGAAACCAATTATTCGAGCGCTGAGCGGAGCGTAGCGCGAGAAAATTTTTAAAAAAGTGCTGTTCTAGATCCCGAAATTTTTATCCTTGGCGACTCAAAAGGGGGGTTTAACCCCAAATTTTTCCCTTTGCTGACCCAAAAGGGGGAGGGGTCTAGACTCCCAGACCCCCCTAGTTACGCCCATACTTACGATAAAAACGCCCTCACCCAGCTCGTGAACTAAACCAATTAGTTAGTTGTTATAATAACATTTTTATTAAGCTTATACAATGTGGTGGTCTTTGAATAAAAATTTCGAAAGTAATTTAATATTAATTATTAAAATTTAATGGTGCCAATGGTGGCTTAATAGTGCCAAAAACAGGAGTTTCCGACATCCCTCTTTAAATTTGTGTCACCAGAGACACCACAAAAAAAATTTGGTGAGTTTCAGTACTAAAACTTTGGTATTTTTATTATAAATTTCAAAAATTTTCGACTTATTCTTGTCGTTTACCCTCCCTCCTCCCTTCGCCAAATTCAATTAATTGTTTTACCAAAGGACTTCTTGTTTCCAAGATATTATTTTAGCTAGAGTTGGGTTTGATTTTAACTTTAATATAATTTATAAATTGTTATTAATAAATACAATGTTATTTTTTATAGTATTAGTGATTTGGTTGAAAGTATAACTCAACACCCGGTACCCCGACATGTGAAAGCCTTGGTTTTGGAACCTATGTGCACAGGTAAGGAGTTTTTTATCTAATGATAGGAAAGGTCATTTGTAAAAGGCTTCTTTTGTTGTTATTACGACAAAAAGCTAATCCGTTCGAGAAAAAGTTTTTTTTTCTAAATAGTTTAATTTTTTTAGACGAAAATGACGAAGACGTGGAAACGCCGTATATTAAATATCTGCTCCCGGTGCAGAAATAAAGAAACTTCTGGGTATATAAAGGCTGATCGGCTGCTGGCAAAGCAATGGCAAGTGTCAAAAGTCGAAAAAAATCGATGACAACGTATTGTGGCAGTGGCACCGTATTGTCTAGCTGAAAAAAAAAACCTTTTTTTTTCAGTTGACAATGCAGTGATGTAAACAGGATTTTAGGGTAGCCTTCTGGATTTTAGGGTAGATTTATACTTGACCCCTCAAATTTGTGTGAGAGGTGTCCCAAAAATTTTCTGGGGGTATGCTTCAAATAGTCTATTTTTAGCGTTTTTAGAACTGGAACCACCCAAATTTTAGTGGGAGAGGGGGCGGGGGTGACGGCAGTAATCAGAATTTTTGTAATCATTGTTTATACACAGCATAGATATAACTGACATTCTATATAACTAAAATCCAACTTTCACCCTGTTGGCGCAGTGTCCAGTCCACATCATTTTATACAAACTAAACAACTTGCTATTGCATTGTGGGGAAGCTGTAATGCTCCGGTTAGGACTGAGTGGATATTCAGTTAACCCGTTATTAGGCACTGTTCTTATTAGTGATATTCTCCGGAGCTCCGAATCCCGGTTTTTGGATCTCCGCAGCACCACCTCCAGGATCTAGCTCCGCAACTCTCCCCTTTTAGGAATTATTTTTTGAATTATTATTATTTTTTGAACTTTTTATGTAAAATTTTTTTTTCAAATGTAGTTTAAAAGTTTAAAACTGTTAAAATATGCTTTGAAATTTTGCTAAAATTTTACTCGTCCAGTAGTGTTGCTCCTGTTTTAAATGGGCGAAGCTCGGGAGCATATTTGGAGGTAAGAACATCACTAGTTCGTATATTCTTATCTTTCTTATTTATGCAAATGAATGGAACTTTTTAAAAAATTAAGCTGTTTTGTTTTGTGAAGTTTTTAAAAGTTCACGAGTGATAGAGAATTCCATTATGCTAAAATTGACGGTTTTAATCGCATTAGAAAATGGTTTGTGCTGTCACTCAAAAATGTTATTATAAAAGCAAAAATAACTGTCAAATTCTTTGGTCGTTTTATAAACGCAGTTTGGTTTTACGCCGGGAAATCTTTAATGTCAAAAAATTGTACAAAAATTTTTAATTAGATCGAAAAAAAATTAATATCATCACATTTCGCCTGTAAATAAGTTGATTTGCACCACAGCTATATTAATGTATAACTAAGATTAAAATCTGTACATTAAGAAAGCTTTTGTATAAATCAACTGATTAGTTAGCGCTTTAAAGTTTTTCTAGATACTAGTATTTTAAAACGTAAACCAAAACATAGAAAAACGTTATTTCCATAATTCGAATTAAAAATTTCCTTGTAACAAGTTACTTACATTTTGCTTCTATGTTTTCAAATAAAATTAAACTACTGTGTAATTAAATTTTTGAAAGCTTTTACTGTATTTAACGCACGTAATAATTTATGGGTACTGTCATTGTTATAAAGATGTTGCACTGTAAATTCCGTTCAAATTTTTTTTATGTTGCACTTAAAAAAACAAAACAACAATAATTTCTTGGGTTACAGAAAATGCTAATAAACGTTTAAAAAAATTTTAAAGTACTGTTTTGCGATAAACTATGGTTAAAAATTCTTAACAACCGTAATATACAACCGTTTTTCAGCCCACAATATACAATATGCTGAAACTTACTGTCGCTTTCAATAAGACTTTCGCTTTCGCTAATTATTGTCGCTTCCAATAAGACTAGATTCACAACAATAGATTTGCTTTTGTTTGGTTTTCTACTTCATTTTGTAACAGTATTTTAGTAAAAAGTTCTGGGTTTGTGTGACATCTAACTTTTTTTTTATTTTATTATGTGTTATTCATGTGAAAATAAATCTTTTTAAAATAGTATCGCCTGGATTTAAAACACATAACACGTTTGAACCCCGTGATGTTAAGTGTTGAATAATATTATGTTCATATGATTACGATTGTCAAGCTTATACGTTAAAATTGGGTAAAGATCTTGGACTTTGAGATCCGAGTAGTGATCGACCGGGGCAGAATTTTTGCAGATGCCGGGGCCGGGGCCGGAGTAGAGAAATTTGGATTTGCCGGGGCCGGGCTAGAAAATTTTTAATTTTGGTCAATTTTTTTTCAAATAAAAATCAAAATTTTTATTGTTAATTATTTGGTTTATGTAATGAATAGTCACATTTTAGAATTTAGGCACTTCGTGAGTGAAAAAAACTTTTTTATTACACAAAAGTTCTTTTCTAAGCAGAACAAAATTTTTATTTTCATATTTGAATTTTTTAAACCTAAATTATTTTTTTATATACATTATATATGTACATTTTCACATAATTAGTAGCAGTATATTCTTGTTTAAAGCAATATTATACTTAATCGCGAACCATTTATGTTACTTTTCAAAAATGCTTTACAAATAGAGCAAACCAATCATGTTAGTTTTAAAGAATGCCTTACAAATAGAGGAGGAGTTAAAGTACTTACAAGGAGTATGTTTTGATCAGTAAACAAAACGTGGTAAAGAAACTAAAATCAAAACTGGGTACAAGTAACGAAAATATTTCACAATAACAAAATCTCTTCATATTAAAATATTTTTAATTAAATATAAAGGTACCTAATTGGCGAAATTTAATCGTAAAAGTTAAGAATACTAGTCTTGAATGTTATTTTAAAGAAGAACTTTTACTCGAATTTCATTTACACACCACTATTCAACATTTTTTAGTTTAAACATATAAAAAGGGTTAAAAAGCACCTTTTTATTTTAAAATATAAGAGAATTTTAAAAATTTTATTGTCAATTTTTGTAAATTAAAAAAAGACTCTTTTTAAGTTGTAAAAAGTAAAATATTATATTGCGAGTACATGAGAATACTCGCTTTCTAGCTGTTTCAAGTTGATTGTTTTAATGATTTTAATCATATTATTTAATTTCAACCAAAAATTATAAGATTAACGTCAGTAAACTTTTTCAATGTAATTATTTTCGTGATTTTGCACTACTTTTTATAATTTTCGAGATTTATCAAAAACATAATATAACCCAAGAAAATTTTTGATTATACACTAGGTTTTTGAATAAAGTTATGCAAGAAAAAAATGCAACATTTCAAACGTACGCGACTTTCTGTGCATATACCACTGATTTCTTGCGAAGTGATTTTTTGCAGTCAATACTTGTTTTTTCGTGCAGCGCATTTACTTGCAAAAGTGGAAGAAAATTTGCAATATGCACTGCAAAACGCTAACACTGTTAAAAATTGGTGCACCCAAAAATAGCAGAGAATGGCGGGTTTTTAGTATTAAACTCGCACAAGAGTGCTAGTTTCAAGGAAAATATTTTATTTAAAAATTAGTATGTTTTTTATTCAGCATTATGCGAAAACTTTTTTTCAAATTAAATATAAACAGTTCATTATTAACTTTTTGTTTTAAAAATTTACGTTTGGTGTCTTTTGGGTGCATACAAAATATTGGATTTAAAAAAACTGGACTGACTCCGAAAGTTTTTTTTAAAAATTTTATGAATACTATAGTGTAGATTTACAATAAACTTAAAAATTCTAAAATAAAGACTAGACATCAGCTTAAATTTTTTTAACGTAACAAAATTTAAAAACAATTTCAAATATGCACCTAAAAATAAACGCAAGAATATATAATTCAAGTAAATATGTCCAGTTGTACAATAAACCGTTCTAATCAACTCACACATGATCAAATTTAAACAATCGAATTTAATCATCATTTTCTGCTAATTTTTTGCACAAAGCGATTTAGTAAAATAGTCTTAGTAAAAACGAGTTTTTCGGTGTACGAAATATCGCTGTGCGAGAAAAGTTTTATTAAGTGTACAGAAAATAACTTGCGCGTGAAAAATCACAAGTGCAACATTTCTTGTAAAATTTAGGTAAAAAATTCCCTGTCTAGCCGGAAATCCTCTTGTTTTATATATTTTTGATATAAGCAATGATATTAAAATAACTCCAATATATGTAAAATTTGTGATTATTGAGGCAAATAAAACCTAGCTGACCTCGATGATTTGCAGTATTGAATCGACTATATTTAACATTAAAATCAATTAAAACTTTCAGTAAAAACGGTTTTATATTTAATATTAAATACCATATTTTAACAATTATTTAACAAATTACACAATTTGGAACAAAAATACAATTTTTTAAAGCGTGAAATTTGACTAATTTATGTATATTTTTTGAAAAACAGGAATTAAAAAAAACATGCGTTCCAATTCGTTTATTTAAAAAAATTTTATAACCGCACAATTTATGGTCCGTTTACGTCTCCTATACAAACTTACTAGAGGTCAGCCAGATATATTTCAACCATAGATATCTACTGTCAAACTCTCATCTTGTAAATAAAATCTACAAACGGCTTTTAATACTCAAGAAATCTTTAAATTTTTAAAATAAAGATTCGTGATTAAAATAAGGAATCTTAATAAAATAAAGAGGCTTTAGAAAATCTTAAAATAGCATAATAAACAATAAATATCCTAATATTAAAAAATTAAATTAGCTTTGTAGATAAAATCTTGTATGTAAATTTGTATTTAAATTTTGATTGCACCTTTATTGACATATAAAAAAGTTATAAAACCAGAAAATGTAGCATTTTATTTCCCCAAGGACAATCTATAGCAGTTTTAAAACCACAAAACTGATTTAACAGTTTTTTATGAGAAATCATAAAAATGAATATATAGTAAATTTAAATATATTATATATATAGGCACCTTGCACTGGAACTCGGTTTATACATGAAGTATGCAATATACATAAGCGTCACCATAATGAATAATTACCGCATCTCCTACTTATCTTTTGTAGTATGCAGATCAACCGATCGAAAGCGCGCGAAATTTCGATCGGTTGATCTGCATACTACGAAAAATAAGTAGGAAATACGGTAATTATCCATTATGGTGACGCTTATGTATATTGCATACTTCTTGTATAAACCGAGTTCCAGTGCAAGGTGCCTATAGTAAATATAATAATATACAAATATTATATATAGTAAATTTATATTACGTTGTTTCATTTAGATTAATCAAGCATTCAATTAACATAAAAAGTTTTATTAAAATCCGATCAAAGTCTTTTAATATTTTATCTGCAAAAAACAACCATTTAATCTACATTCTTACCTTCATTAGTCTAAAACTATATTTTTTACAACTCGCATTAATAATTTGTACAGACAACACAAACGGTTATTAAACTGAAAAGACAAACAGTCAGCGCAGAAACAAAAAAAAACTACTGGTAAAGAAATCGTAAGATGAAAAAATCGATACACTGTTACGCGTAAGTTTGCGCTGTGAATGTATTTTCTGCCAGGACTCAAATGTGGCAGGACTCAAATGAGGACAGACCGTTCGCAGAATCGCATTCCAAACGCAATTTTTTCCAGGAATCAAATGTGGCAGGACTCAAACGTGGCATTTGAGAATTTTTACCGGCACTCAAATGTGAGAGAATCTCGAAACCACGACGGGTTTCTTCTTCAGAAGAATGTTTTTTTAACGTAAGTGGGTAAAAAAGGGGTAAAGGTAAGGTTTTTACCCAGTTACGTTAAAAAATCATTCTTCTGAAGAAGAAACCCGTCGTGGTTTTGAAACGTCAAGTAACAAACTATTTTTCTGAGGAAATTGGCCAACATTACAGTTTTATAGTACAAAAATAAAGCGAAACTTCTAGCAACGGGGAACATCAATAAAAAGTGGTATTAAGGATCACGACAGTTAATTCAATGTACAAAAGGTCTTGAGAAGATTTAAAAATAATTTGTATATGACTTTGGTTATCGAAAAAAACTAGATCATAATACACGAAAATAACAATTAAACTTAAAAGAATTATACTAAAAAAGCATCTGGTTGTAACTACTTTTCACTTTCTTATTTTTTTCGGTCTTATACAAATTATTTTCAATTCTTTTTGAGACCTTTGTGTAGGGTAGTGCATTTAATTTCGGCACTTTTTCATTTTTTTAAAAACTGATTTAATTAAGTAAGAAAACAACTTTTCTATATTAGTATCGTAAAAGCTTTAAAATGAGCTATCAAACATGAAAATCGGGCCATACAGTGAAAAGTTACATTGGAAAAACGGAAAAGTGCCGAAATTAAATGCACTACCCTACATTGAATTAACCGTCGTGATTCTTCATAATAAAGTCATACAGTGACTTTTTTAAGCCTTAAAATTTTGTGACTCGTAACGTAACCTAAAATTTGTGATTTTTTAAGTCTAAAACATCAGTCGGTTGGGTATTGAAAATAGAAATTTATGAATGTTCTGTATCAAGCTTTTTTCCATCAAAAAACTAAACATAAACTACTTGATTTTCATTTTTTTCTATCAAAAACTCGATTTATAAGATTCGAACTTTTTTTGGAAAGTCACATACTTTTTTTTACTACAATTTTCAAACTTTGTTAAGTTTGTTTCAACGTGCTAATGATTAGTGCCGGTTTTGTAGCGCAATTATGTTTGGTAATCTTTCATTAGCTCGGCCTAAGGGAACCAATTTTTAGCTTGTATCCAAAAAGTTGGCGGATATTATTTCTTCCGGATACTAAAAAGTATTTATCGATAAGACGGAATGCATTGATTACCTTGATTTTGTCTCATGGCCCGTAGCGAGGTGTTTTCGACAACTAGGTCCAACTCCTTTTCTTTGATCGGTTGGCCTAGAAAATCGGCTAACGAACGCACCGTTTCTTTAGTTTCACGCTTCAGATCCTCGTATAAAAGTACCGTAATTGATTATATAACTGTTTCGAACGTCTTTTTTTAATTAAGTATGTTGAATTATATCTAGCTGACGTCGAAAATTAGAATGCAGACATAAGCGGACCAATAAAAATTTTGCGGTAAGCATCGAAAGCCTATCGAAAGCGCGCGAAATTTTGCTCGGTTAATCTGCATACAACGAAAAATAAGTACGAAATACGGTAAACATCCATTATGGTGACGCTTTTGTATATTGCATACATACTTCAAGTATAAACCGAGTTCCAGTGCAAGGTGCCTATAACTTTGGAATGAGCTTCTATTTACATCCAATTAAAGTGATCTCAGACAACATAGATAAGTATAATTAAAAAAAGAACCCAACGAAATCAATTTTAAAATATTAACATAAAACTAGCAGAAAATAGAATAAAATTGGCAAACAAACTTAATAGAACCTGCACTTGACAGCCAAGAAAAAAACAACCGTTTAAAAATACTCATTGCTTGTAACGTTAACTATAATAATATGACTTTCCGGATCATATGGTTCTAACTTTTTTAGCTGTAATTACAGTCCACCTAATAAATAGCAAAAAGTGTATTTATACAAATATGTATATGTATTGTATTTAACTCAAAATAAAATCATGATTAAACATCGAATCACCGTCGGAGCAATAGGCTAATGGCCGTGTTGATAAATGTTAACATACCTTCGGTTTTAAAGATTCCTTTAACCCTTGATATTCAATCCAAGGAAAGAAGTCGTACAAATTTTTTTTCTTTCGGAAATAATTTTCCATGATTTTTTAGACACCATGTTGTGCACAAAATATTTTTACACATAATTCAAGAGACAAATTTTTTGACAAATAAGTTAAGATAAATTTGTACAAAAATCTTTGTGTTTTGATGAGCAATAATAAACTAAATAAAAACCAGATTCTAGCGATAATTTATGTTTTCATTTTTTTTTTAAATTGGACTTTCGTTTAATGAAATCTGCAAAGTCTAAAGTTGATATTGCTAATTTTTTATTTGTCATATTTTATTAATGCATTTATTATTTTATGAAATATAAAACCAGCCTAATTTATTTTCGTTCCCAGTAATTATTCCTGCGTAAAAATACATCGAATGATAAAAATGCCATCGGGTAAATTCACATTCGAACTAATTGACCATCGATCAATTTAGCTTGATTTTTAGGTTTTGCTTAGGTTCAGGAAAAATAAGCCCGAAGGTCAGTCAGTCAGATTGTCAAATTACCCGATGGTATTTTTACCAGAATGTTATTTGTAAGAAAGTCAAATGTTAAAGGAATTTTTACGCTGGTATTACGTGGAGCCTTTATTTTTGATCCGTTTACTAAAAAAAATTTTTTTATGTTAACTCATATTAAAAATAAATCCATCTGAAAAATCTCGAAAATATTTCTTATGCACACCAGATTATAGCTTGGGTCCAAGTGGTTCCGCTTTTAGGAAATGTGACTACGAATATGTCCCCGGGTTCCGGTAGGTAATCCAAAGCATCCAGTGTTTGATATTTCCCGGACCATCGGTAGTCTAGTTGTGATATAGTACAGCATTGCTCTGAGAATGTGAAATCGAAGTATTTTTAAATATTTTTTTTGTAAAATTAAATCTGCGATGATTAAAAACTCAGTAACTAATTGCTATGCCCTAACTCTCGATAAATTGCAGTTCAATTATTATCAACGATGTAATTAAAAATTTTGAGCAAATATTTAATGTCAAAAATTAAATACCTTATTTTTAAAATTATTTATCAAATTACTCAATTTGAAACTAAAATACTACTTTTTTTTCAGATTTTTTAAGTTTTGTAAAAAAGCAGGTTTTAAGAATAGCAAAATTTTACGTTCTAATTCTTTTGGTTTTTGTCCAGTGTTCCTATTTAGTTTTACGAGGTAAAACGGATATAGCTTCAACTTATAAGTTCAACTAATTTTATAGGTAAACCATAACTCTAGCCGAGCTATTTATAAATCTTTTGGACATGGTCCACTTCGTTCGGACAGGGTCCGTTTTGATCATCGGAAGGTGGGCTGAGTCCAAAAAAAAACGATCCCAGTCCACTTTTTCGATGACAAAAACGGACTTTTTCGATGATAAAAACGGACCCAGTCCACTTTTCCGATGAACAAAACGGACTTTTCCGATGATAAAAACGGACCCAGTCCACTTTCCGACGATCCAAACGGGCTGCGACTGTTTTTTACGTAGACCGGTCTCCGTAAAAAACAGACCCAGTCCAAAATGGAAAGTTTTATGAGTAGCACGGTAGGTTTTCACAAGCTATGGTTAAATTATATCTGACTGACGTTGAAAGTTAGTTTGCAGACATGGGGGCCAGTTAAAATCGTTCGGTTAAGACGTTTTTTTTAATTTTTTTAATTCCACTTTTATAAAATATACAAAAAGTAACAAACTTTAGCCCTTAAAAATTTGCATTTAAATTAGTAATTTGATAAATAATTATTAAATTACGGGTTTTTATCTTTGTTATTAAACCACTTTCGTTAAAAGTTTTAATGGTTTTGTTGTTAAATTGTCGATTCAATACTGCCATTATCGAGGTCAGCTAGATTTTATTTGCCTATAAAAATAAAAATTTCAGACGAAGAAACATGTATGTTGTTTCAAAAACGTAAGAAAATAGGTATATCTCACCGCACCGGGTATAACGCCTAATTAACCAAAATCACATAAGGATTTGCAAATAACAGGATTAATACATCCTTTGCCATTTGAGTTTAGTGGTTTTTAACAAAAAAAGAATAATCGTACATACATAGCAAGTGTACCGTGATGGTACTGAACTTAAAATTCCAAACATGTATTGCAAATTTAATCCAGTTGTATGCAAATTATTTCTTATGTGACTTTGGTCGATTGCCTGATATATTTATCTTATTAAATAAAAATAGTTCCATTTTATAGCCAATTAACGCAAAGCAATTTAATACTGTATATACCCTTGAAGTTATCCGCCCTACTTGAATGGCCTGGCTCACTCGCTGCCTCGCGTTCATAACTATGTATAAGCACACAACTGTACCTTTAACAACTGTATAATAAAAGAAAATTTATAAGCCTATACTCAGGGCAATTTTTAAAAAGCGTGAAATCACAACTTTTTTAATTTGAAAATTATAATTGTTTGTGTAAGAAATAACAACAAGTTTGAAACAGAGGCAATTTTCCGCTTGTCGAAGATTGCTTTGAGCATGATTTTTTCAATTAACATTTTATCAGACCAAAGAAAAAAATGCAACAGTGCTGTATAATTAGTTCAACGTTTAAACAAATCAATTTGTTTTAAATAATAGGTCAAACAAAAAATGCGCATTACAACCATGTGTTTAAAAAATGCCTTCCATTAAGTAACCACTTAAATCACGGGAATCTGACGTCACTTTATCAGCCAATTAGATTCGATTTAATACGGAGTTTTGGTTTAAATATGTGTTTCTGAATCCGATGGTGCCGTGGCGCAATCAGTTAAGGCGTAGTCGCTTTGACAAAGGTGAGGAGGTCAAACCCTCATAAAACCTAATTTTTATTTTTATGTTAATAAATTTTTTTTTAGATATTGGGTCGGCGGTCCCACCACGAAACAAAGTTCCTTTCAAATTAAATGCATTTTTTCGGATTATTTTTGAAACTGGAAATACTATATACAAATAAAACATCTATTTGAATAATTTTCGTGTTTTTTTGTATTTGATTAAGCATCACAAAATGTTTGTTTTTTCTGAATAACCAAAAAAAATTACATATGAGAAACCTTAGTTACGCTTAATATAGCTCTAAATAATAGACAAAAATTAACAAAAACACTCGAAATTGTTTTAATATAGTTGTTTAATCTCCGGTTTCCGAAAAAAATTGGTAAAAATCATTGGTTTCATAACGAAATCTGATTTCGCGGCGAGACCGCGGACCCAAATTTTTGTAATGCTAGGTAGGTCCATAATTTTAGAATTTTGTTCACATAAATTAAAAACAAAAACATCATTTGTTTCCTGCTTTTTGCCAATTTGTAGAATTTTTTTTCATTTGAATATTCTAAAATATAATTTTTATGTAAGTAAAAAACCGTAATTTTTGCTATGTTCTACAACTGGTTTATTACTTAACGCTTTGCAGTCAAAACTATCAGGAGAAACCTTCACGTTTGATTTATAAATTATAATTTTCACAAACACATTGAATTTTCTAAAAATTGCTGATCTTGTGTGAACAAAAAATATCATCGAATGAAAGTCATATGGGTGTGTCTAAATTAATCACGTGAGACACTGTTGCAGCTACGTTTGGTTTACTTTCAGTTTTAAATAATATTTATAAGATAAACACATATAAAATACAAAAAACGTTGTTTACAAAAAAAAACATGTTGTTTATGTAAGGTATTACTTTAAATTTTCTAAAAAAATTATTTTAAATATGACAAAAATACGCGTTTTAAAAAACTAAAGATTTATCAACTAACTTCAAAAGATTAAAAGAATCCTTTAAACAAAAGCAAATTTAAATGTTTCAAATTTCTAAATATATGGACCGTTAGCGTATATTTCAAATTAACAAATAGATCATATACACACTACAACTTGGATTGAACATGCGTTCTCTCTGTACATTGTGTTTGTGTGATAGTTTAGTTTGCTTTTAAGGTGTAAACAAAACAAACAGCGCTGATACCGTGCGTCATATTGTTAACGAAGACGCGTATTGTAAAATCCCAACCACAAAACTACATTTCCAGACCGAGAAACCGCCAGGCTAGGCAAGAACGTTGACAATAATGATGATAATGCTACTGCCTACTAAAATCACAGTTGTAAAAGGGTCAAATTTTTGACGCCCGAAAAATACGGCCCGGCCCGGCCCGGCCCATGGGAATCCCGACCACGGCCGCGGCCAAAAAAATGCGCAAACGGGCAAAAAATATGATGATTTGCTGTATAATTTCAGTCCACCATAGAAAATTATTGTATTTATTTTAAAATTTACTTATTAATAAAAGTTTGGGTTTATTTACGAGACCAACCAATCTTAAAAAATATTTTAAAACCGAGCCAATATAAAATAGCCTTAGGTGTTTAGAGAGTAGTGTGGTTGTTTATTTATTTGTTTTTATTTTTAAAACTAATAAACCTATAACTTTTTATTTTAGTCAGTTCATTGCAAACCCACTATATTTATGGGGAATTGACACTACTTTCATCAGGATTTTGCTGTTTATGGGGATTTTGGCTTATGTAAAATTTGTCCAACGGTTTTTTCCTTTGTCACCGTGGCGCTCTCGCGCCACCCATGACATAAAAGAAATATTTTTTCTTACATTATTTTTTCCAATGCACCGTGCGGTTCATTATATTACTTTTATCAGGGTCCGAAATTCCAAATTAATACCTTTAAAAATGCGAAAAATTTACCTCTTAATTTGGAGTATGATTCTTTTTGTAGAAATTAGATCGGTGTCAAAAAAACGAGCTATTTATATTTGTGTTTCCTCTGGAGAACGATTTACGTATTTAAACAATGGAGCTGTCAATGAAAGTAATATATTTTAACAGTTTTAATTAAAATGGCAAATTTCTCAAATTTAAATTGTTTACTTTAAATAAAAACACTTCATTTTTTCATTGTTACAAAACCATAGCTGGTATCCAGTATCCGATCCAGCACGATAACAATAGGCCAATTAGACGTGGCTGGTTACCAATCAGAAAGAGTGGGTGGGGCATGTATGTAGTAACTAATCAAATCAAAGTGATTTGGTAGAATTCTCAGACCCGTCCTCTAATTTGGTTTGAAAAAATTAACTTTACAGAAAGTAGTGAAAACATGTTTCAGGATTAATTCTTTCTCGAAAGTCTCAATTTTGAGCTTTTAAAAAGTAAAAATTATGGTCCGAATCAGTACACTAAGCAAACACAGCTACATTAGAAATCGTGTAAAACAGACTTATATTACGTTAATTTTTGAAAAATGATTTTTTGTCTGAAGACCCTAACTAAGGCGGGTCTTAATTAGGACCATATCGCTCTAATAAAAGCGCGCCCTAGTAAGGGCGCGCCCTCATAGGAGCTATTACACGCCCTAATTAAGACCTATTATTCAGAAACGAAGTACAAATTAAAGGTAAACCAAACGTAGCTGCAACAGTGTGTTCACGTGTTCATTTAACAACTATTTTTTTTTTTTTTTTTTTTTTTTTTTTTTTTTTTTTTTTTTTTTTTTTTTTTTTTTTTTTTTTTTTTTTGTTTTTTTTTTTTTTTTTTTTTCTTTTTTTTTTTTTTTTTTTTTCTTTTTTTTTTTCTTCTTTTTTTTTGTTTTTTTTTTCTTTTTTTTCTTCTTTTTTTTTTTTTTTGTTTTTTTTTTTCCTTTATTCATATTTTCTTTTTTTATTTATTCTCTAATTATTTTTATCTTTTTTTTTTATCATCCCATTTCCTATATCTCATCCTCCATCTCTAATATTCTCTTTTCTATCTCTATTTCATTCATATATCAATCATCATATATTTCTTTTTTCTTTTTTTTGTGTCACAAAATAAGAATTACTTATAAACTACCACCTGAAGTTGATTTCTTAGTTCAAATCTTTCATTTTCTGAATTCTGATTGGCTGATATGAGTGACGTTAGATTCTCATGATTTGAGTGGTTACTTCATGGGGGCATTTTTCAGTTCAAGGAACAACTGTTGCAGCCACGTTGGGTTTACCTTTAGTTCATCCGAGTGCCCCAATAAGAGCGCGCCTTAATTAGGGCGCGCTGTAGTCAATGTGTCTGAGAAATATTTCAAGTCAGATAATTTTTTTTATTGCTATATTATAATATTTTTGGCATTACCAACTCTAAAGGTAAATTTTGTGAGCATGGGGGGTTTAATAATTCTAAAGAAAAATAAAAAAAAACCATTTTCAAGTAAATTTATTGCTGAGATATTTATTCAGCAGCGTAATTAATTCTTTAAAAAGTCCCAAATGAAGGTTTACTTCAACGTTTATCATAAAAATGATTTATAGATATTTGATTGATCTTCAAATTTTGGGCGGTTTACTGTAAGTTACGTGACGTCATATTTTTTATACATGACATTTTTTAAATTTTAAAAAATGTTTCAGAAGCGGTTTGGAATGAGCAGGTGACATTACTTGTGGATAAACTCATCAACTACTTCACCAAAGCGCCAGACACTTTGGTTTCCCTTTACACCGGTGACGTAAAATAAATTCTTGTAATTTTTATATAAAAGTCTGTGTAGTGGACCGGGAGCGGTGGCGCTGCGAAAGTAATTCCAAATACCACACAACTAAAATCTTTAGGGATTTGGCATAGAGGCATTTTTTCTCACTATAAAGAAAATTTAAATAGAATCATTAATGTCAATACAAGTGTATTTTACGTGCTCAACGACAACTTCTGCAGTGGCCGGTGGGAATGGAAGGAGGAACGCCACCCCGTACAGTATGAACCTGAGGGTTGGAAAACATGTCAAACTGAATATCGATTACGTCGGAGACGTAAAGAGTTTAAACGCCTGTGTTACGTTTTCAAATCAAAGTGCAAAAATTTGTATATTTCATACTGCTTTTATTTAAGTTTTCAACACAAATTTCAATAATTTGCATAATACTTTAATTTGAATTTTTATTTGAATTTTAAAACCAAATCGCTATAATTTGCATTATCCATACTATTTTTATTTGACTTTACAACATAAAAAAAACAGATTTTTAGCATATTTCACAACATGGCATAAATTGCACATTTTATACTACTTTTATTAGAGTTTTCAAATAAAATACTTTAACTTGCCCATACTTCATAGCCCATACTTCGTTTGTTTACAGTGGAAAAGTGGACCCTCTTGTTCCCCCTGATTTTTAAATTGTACAATATACAAGTTATTGCGCTCATTGCAAGAATGGTCAATGACACACCTAATATCCGATAGTTCTTTCATTGTTATCATGGATAACCAAATTAAATTTTCAACAGCCGAAGATTTAAATTATTTTTATCAACAAAAAGTTAATATTGCTAGCTTTCAATAATCTAATACTGTAAGCCATTGAGGGAATATGGATCGTAGGAGCCGAGGGCACTTTAGGCCAGAACTTGGAGCCCAAAATTAGGAATTTAAAGCCAAAAGTGTAAAATCGCTAAAACTTATCCCTAAGTCTTAGACTAAAGCATTAATTTTTTTTAGTTTGGGCTCCAAAAGTAGTTCCCATTTTTACGGCTCCAAATGCCAAAATTTTCGTACAATTACAACTTCACTACTGATGGCTCCGAAAACCGGTACTGGCATTTGTCAATGCGTCGCCACACCACAAATTGTCAATCCATTCAATACACAGCAATTTTTCTTTATCGCAACGTTAATCACACTTCAAGTTTTAGTACAAAAAACGCCTGAAATTTTGAGCTAAATCAGCAAAATTAATTGTGCTGAAATTCAAAAATTTTTTTTCCTTTTTCGCAGCAACACGTCAAAAATTTTCCCTGTTATAAATATTTAGTCTGATTTTTGAAAAAAATAAACTAATTTTTTGTCGTCGTTTTTTTAAACTTGCTTAAATTTCTTCAGTATTTAAGTATATAAAGTATTTAATTATAGCTGAAGTTTTTTAAACTGAAACTAAGGGCGGATCGCTCTCCCTCAAGAAGAAACAAAGAATAAACGCGCAAGCCAAGAGAAAACAAAAATAAGTCTAGTTGTAATGTAACCAATAATTTATTAAATTACGTTACGTATCCCTTTGCACATGATATTTTTTTAATCCGTCCCCGTGATTGCCTGTTTCTCGGTTACAACCGTGAAACCTTCGGATGACTTATGTCGTTCTTCCGTCAAACATAATTTTTTTGCGCGAGTAGTACGTCGACCAGTAAAGGCTGGTTCATACTTATGACAAAACGTCCTTCGGACAAAGTCCAAAGGACAATTTTCGAAAAACCAAAACGTCCTTTGAACAAGCCAAAACGTCTTTTGAACTTTTTCCTTTGGACGAAGTATGAATGCTACTTATAGAATTTGTCGTTTGGACAAAGTCCAAAGGACAAAATCCAAAGGGAAAAGTCCAAAGAACAAAAAGTATGAACACGTTGTCCTTTGGATTTTGTCCTTTGGACTTTGTAGAGGACAAAGTCCAAAGGACGTTTTGACGCTGCTTTTGTCCTTTGAACAAAGTCCTTTGGACTTTTGTCCTTTAGTCTTTTTCCAAAGGACGTTTTGTCATAAGTATGAACCAGCCTTAAGTCGACCTGTTTCTGTTTAAGAGATATCCTCACTTAAATTCTTACAGTTAACGTATCATTTTTGTACGTAGAACATAGGTGGTTAGCAAAATTAACATCCGCAGAAAGCTGGACTGATGGAAGAATTGGTGTTTTTGTGGTTCTTGTGCGGAATGTGTGACGACCAAACCGGATTGTTGCAACAAGAGGATTTCGAATACATTTCCCCCAATTCCATTTTGGTAACAGGTAAGATTTAATAAAATCCCTTACATAACTTTTATAATATACATCTCTCTTATCCTCTAATATGAAATTTAAAATTATTTTTTCTCAATTATTCTCACAAAAATTTT